>CM074495.1:21747938-21772092 GCA_037389245.1 Oryzias sinensis
AGTGGCTTAGAATGACTGTTAAACATTAGGTATATTAGACAAAAACATGCAATTTGGCTATTGGTACTTTTAGCTGTAACAGTGTGTCAAGTTAATTCAATGCCTTTGACCTCTGAAAGCTACTTGTAGCCTTCTTTTTCATTTTATTGGGTGTCTAACAGGATTTTGGCTTAAATAAAAGATTCCAAGGTCCTTTTCAGTCTGTAAAAACTGTAAAAAAGCAGTGACCTGCTTCACTTTGCTGAACAAGATCTAATATACCAGAGAAAATTACAGGTGAAAGATTTGGAGCACCCAATCTAATTTTGAAATCTTTTATCTTGCTGGCAGCAAACGGGGAGTATGTTCTGTGTGGTGCGGCTGATGGCTGGTTCTATTGCTTTTAGTGATGCAGCAACTGAGTGATTTAATGAAGGAAAATAATACTAATAATAATGGATTGGATATATCTGCGCTTTTCCAGACGCTCAAAGCACTTACAGTGTTCTCTAACTTTTGATAAATGTACCTTTGCTGCTGTTGAAGATTTTAAATTACAGCTGAACTTTAGGTTATCTTTGCTTTAAATCTTTGCCTAATAGTTGCATTTATGCACATAATAATTTGCATTTATGCATATAATTAAAGCGCCCATTCTCACGTGGCGCTTTAATGACCTTGTGCACCACAGAATTCCACAAATCATGAATTTTGTGGCGGGCCCTGGCACTAAAGTCTCTGACCAGTACTTGTTGACCTTCTGTCAGCGGAGAGTCTTTTGCAGTTTGGTCATGGTTATGCTTCCTTCGGGATGCAGAAGCTTTCAGGCGCTCCTGGGCTCCCCGATAAGCCACCTGCAACCGGGCCTGTTGTTTTTGAATCTACTCATGAACACTACCCCCACCATGATCATTTACCCTTCCCAGAAGAAAATCGACAGGGAGCCTTGGTTCACGCCCAAACATGAGGAAAAATGGGGACTCCCCTGTTGACTGATGTGGTGTGGTATTATAATAATATAATACCTGAGGCAAACATGCATGCCAATCCCTCTTCCTAGACACAGGCAGAGTACGCAGCAAGTTTTGCAGGGTCCTGTTAAACCGTTCTACCTGATCCAGGCTCTGTGACCCCAGCTGGCAGGCTAACAACATGAACAGTGTCCAGGGTTCCTAAAAGAGTGCGAGGATACAGCGAAACATCTGTAGAACCAACATTAATGATAGGGATATACGTGCTTACCAAACAGTTTGTGACAGCACTTTCGGAGAACATTCATTCCTAAAACTCTGGGTGCCTGAGAGATGGTAGTACTGGGTGGGTCTTTAACAACCAGCATCAGTTTGCCACAAAGCTGAATGTCCAATTCCAAATACCCAACATAGGGGATGGACAACCCATTTGCTGCTTTGAGCTGCAACCAGTTACAATGATTAAATGATTACAATGATTAAAGGCTCAAAGTGGTTTTGATAAAAACTTTGAGTGATTTTAGTCACCATTGAGCCAGTATCCAACAAGCACCTGACCTGGACACCGCCCCTATCTACATTTAAGTAGGGACACTGTGAAATCAGCCGGCCAGCATCACCCATGTCACCCGACACCTGCTATGAGCCCATCGCTGCCCCGACCAAACTGTGGCTCTGCGGTTTGGTGGGCGCTAGTTTTCCGAAGCCAGAGGTTTAACCCTACTCGGCTGGGAGGAGGGTTGATGGGAAACTCTTACTCCATCACATTCTCGTGCAAAATGACCAGGTTGCTCACAGCGCCGGCATACTATTTGCCGGTTGCGCTGTACAAGACTCGTGATTTCTGCAAAAGATTAACGTTTTTTGTGAGCTCGTTCAACTGCTCTTACTGACATTTAATTAGTTATTTTAATTCAGCCATTTCGGATGTTGGAAGAGTATGAGCTTTTTGCTGGGAACCACCCTGCACCCCATACTGCATACCCAGTATCGAAGGCGTAGAATTGCTGCGGCCTCTAGTGCCACCCTGTAAGCCTTCCCATTCCCATCTCATGGCCTCTCTCCAAACCTCTAACAACGTAGCATTCGCATGACCCCGAACCCATTTAACTCACCCCGCAACGAGTTGTCCAGCACATGTTCAGTGAACTGATCCTTTAGAAGTGATTCTACATTTGTCATTCTGCATGGGGATTGCTGTTTCACCTTCTCCATAAAACTCTTCAGTGCCAAGGAGAGCTCCTGTAAGCTTTCCTCATCCTGCTGTTTTCTAGAGAAAAAGGCCTCCTGCAACAGAACATAGGACTGTGAGCAACCATAGAGTTCTTGCAGCACAGAAATAATTTTCTCAGGATCACATCTGTCTGCAGTAGGCCGAAACTTTATCTCTGCACGTGTTTCCCCTTCCAGGTGATCAAACATAAAAAAGGCCTGTTCAGACACAGACAAATGTCTTGCCCTACTACAGGCTTGTACCTCCTCCAACCACTCATCCAGCGAAAGGTCGGACATCCCACTAAACATGGGGCATCTGCGATCCCTGGGAACAAAAATAAATCTCTCGGTTACTGATCCAGAAGCTGTAGGAGGGAGATGTGCATGCACATCAGTGCTCGGACCCGCTATGGGTTCAGACTGTGTTAACCTGTTCCTGACACAGTCTCTCATTGTCAGCCTTTAACTGGGCCACTACACTTCTCAGTTCTTCCTCCATTCTTTTCAGCAGAAAAAAAAATCCTAAACTCTGAGGACTGGGAAAAAAATGCTGCTGCTTTACCTTAATAAGAACAGTGACATAAAAACATCAAGGTTTCCAACATAAAATCACTTTTAAAAAAAACACCAGCCTCTGCCTATAATGTTTAAAAGATCCTGTCGACAACGCCAGATGTGGCAGCACGAGAAAACAAGTCAACTACGCCACCTGGGGCTGCTGAGCCCCAGGAAAAGATTTTAAATATGGCACAGCACAAGTTCATGTCCGAGTGGGGAGGAAGAGGGCTTTTAAATTAATTAACACAAGCGTGTTGACTACCGGCTCATAATTAATGGGCGTGTCCTACTTGCCACACTAGCACTGCGCTTTTCTAAACTGAGGGGTCTGAGGTCTATCCAGGGATCTGTTGTAGCCACTCCTCCAGCTTGGGGGTTACTGCCCTGAGTGCTCCAATTACAACCGGGCACCAATGTCATCTCCAATTTGCATTCTTTCTCCAGTTTCTCATGTTCCTTCTTCATGATGTTCCCATCGCTTGCAACAGCCACATCCACCACAACAGCTTTCCTCTGTTTTTTATCCACCATTACAATGTCTGGTTGGTTCGCCATTATCATTCTATCATTCTGCATCTGGAAGTACCGCAGGATCTTTGCCCTCTCATTCTCTATGACTTTCGGGGGTGTTTCCCATTTTGACCTCGGGGTTTCCAGTTCATATTCTGCACACATGTTCCTGTATATTATTCCAGCCAATTGGCGGTCCATGTATGCTTTCCCTGCCAGCATCTTACACCCTGCAGTTATGTGCTGGATTGTTTCAGGCGCCTCTTTGCACAGCCTACACCTTGGGTCTTGTCTGGTGTGGTAGATCTGAGCCTCTATGGCTGTGGTGCTCAGGGCTTGTTCCTGAGCTTCCAGGATGAGTGCTTCAGTGCTGTCCTGTAGGCCAGCCCTTTTTAGCCATTGGTAGGACTTCTTGATATCAGCCACTTCAGTTATGGTCCGTTGGTACATCCAATGCAGGGGTTTGTCCTCCCATGAGAATCTGTCCACAGGCACTGCATCTTCTGCTCTCCATTGCCTGAGACACACACACACACACACACACACACATATATATATATACACACACACACTGTATATACACATTATATACTGTATAAATTATATTTGAATATTGATAAAAGCAATAGAAAAGCTGTAAGTCAGAGTACAGAAAAGCACAACGGAGGATTAGATTAAAACAGTGAAAAACAATGTAGCAAATATTAAGTTATATAAAACTCTGTCATTTTTGTTTTTGCAAAAGCCAAAGTAGCAGCTAGTCAATGTCCAACTAAAAAAAAAAAAAGTATATAAATGAAAGGGTTACTTAAATGCAGTACTGCAATTAGATTGGAGGTTTTTTTTCTGAATTTGCAGGCAAAAATTGCTTTAGGTGTCATGGTATTAGAGACTTCGAAACAGACCCAGATGCTGGAACCCGGAAGGAGAACAGGAGAGATTTATGGTAAGTAATTTGGTTTATTTTCTTGCAGTATGGCTCCCAAGGACGAGGATCTTCAGCTTGAGGCAGCAGGTGAGAAGCTGATGATGTGGCGTGGCTGGAGGGCTTCTGTGAAGGCTGAGGAGGCATGAACAGCAGGCTTGGGGAGCGTGGTTTGTATAGACAGGTCCAGAGGTAATCCTAGGTAACACTCGTGGTGAAACAATCCTGGAAGCAAGGCGTAAAAACAAAGTTACTTGACGAGAAAAAATTCAAAGGCAAAAACATGAGTGACCTGAGAAGCACCATGGAGGAGCAACTAACTGGCAATGAATACTGGCTGTGAATCTCCTTAAGAAGGCAGCAGGGCTAATGAGGTGAGAGGCAACAGCTGGGAATCCTCCAGTGCAGAGCAGAGTGGCTGACAAGGTGAGTGGCAACAGCTGGGAATCCTCCAGAGCTTAGCAGAGAGGGGCGGGGCTGACAGAGGCACCATGACATTAGGTGACGTATTTTGGGCGGGTTGGGGGTCAGTTCGGCGGTTTTTAGTTAATTAAAATACTTCATCAATACTTCACTGCCATCATAAGCAACTAATAATAAAATAAATAGGCATTTACTGATCTGTTCTGTAAATGCAATTTATATGTGTAAATTAATCCTTATTTTCTGTGAATTTTGTGTATTCTTTGTTCAATTACAGCTCAGACTGTGAGGTGAAAAAGTGCACAAAGCGTGCAATCTTATGTATACCGAGGTTGAATTTATGCCTTTAGTTTATTTAGCATATGCTGATAATTTAATGCTTTATTATTTTTAATACGTTGTTGACATTTTGTATTGCATGTCTTAACTTTCCATAACTTTCCATAACCCCCTAACCCTAACCCTGAAATTACATTTGGTTTTGAATGTTTTATCAATAGGCCATAAAAAAGTAAGATTAACAAGAACACATTTTTAATAATCCAATTGCTCTTTAATTCGTTTCACAAGGACATTCATTCATTCATTTTCTATTCCGTTTTGTCCCTTTTGGGGTCTCAGGGCTGCTGGAGCCTATCCCGGCCACTTGTGGGTGAAGGCAGGGAACGCCCTGGACAGGTCGCCAGTCTGTCGCAGGGTAGAGTGTCCACAATCACACTCACACCTATGGACAATGTAGAGTTGCCAAATAACCTATGAAGCGTGTTTTTGGATGGTGGGAGGAAGGCGGACATCCCGGAGAGAACCCACATATGCACGGGGAGAACATGCAAACTCCACACAGAAAGGTCCCCCATTGATGTTCTGGTTCATGTCTCCCCAGCTGGGACTGGAACCAGAGGCCTTCTTGCTGTGAGGCAAGAGCGCTAACCACTGTGCCACCGTGCAACCCCAAGGACAATTGCTGATATTTTACTTCACCTAAATTCAAGAACAGGAAAAAAGGCAAGCTCTTTTTTGATCCCCTGTGGTTCTTAATAAAGTTAAATGGGGGTCCAAGATTTTATGTTTTGCTCTGACTAACAGCAAAATTGTGGATGTAATATCACTAAAAAATGTCTCAAAGTTGGACTTTCTTTCAAAATAGGAAGCAATTATTAAAGTATGAATGATTACAGCTAAATATTCACTGATTAACTTTTGTGTGATCTTTTTGTATTACCTGGCAGTTTTAGATGACTTTGGGGATGGTAAACCTTGACTCTATCTGTCAAACACTCCCAAGAACTGAAAAGCTAGGGGGAAAAAGAAACTTCTCTTTTTTTTAAGATACCACTTTTTCTCTTTTACCCTAAGATACCACTTTTCTCTTTTTACTCTGATGAAACATCTCAATGAAGTAATGTATCTGGGAAGCCAGATTTCCTCAGATTTACTTTTTGGGTCATTCAAGTGGAACCCAAGATATAATGCATTATTGCAGACAGTGCTTGAGGGCAACCAGGCTCAGGAGTCTGCCAACAGTTGCATGATGATCTGAGAGCTCCTTCAACAGCAGGTGGAAAATGATATGGTGAATGATGCACTGGATGGATAGTTGCTGACCCCTGCTGGCAATTAAATGTATTGTTCCAGTTTAGATCAAAGTAACTTTTTATAAATTGCTTTGGAACTTCTTCATACAAAGATAAATAACTGGATTTTATACTTATGAATCATTTATGAGATAAAATATAAAGGCACTTCTTAACTGCATAAACAGGAATGATGACATTCACCCAACACTGCCTAAATTGAAACTTTTTCTTAAAATGTACATCAACATTTGTCACTGTATTTTGACCAGTTGGACCAGTATTGCATAATTAAATCAAATAAAACTGTATTTATATAGCACTTTTCCAATCAATGTTACTCAAAGTGCTTTACACAAAACATTTTCCAGTTTTAAATCCAAAAGCAAGAGAAAAGAACATTACAACCAAAAAAAAGAAAAAAATATAAAACACATGCAAATAGGGGCACTTTAACTTTCTGAGAAAGCAATTACCACAAAAAATGTTCCTGTTCACCTCCAGACTTGACAGAAACCCATTCTTTTGAAAATCTATGAAAAGGTGTAAGAAAAAAATGCAGACAAATTGATGTCAGTAGACTTTTTCACATACATTTTTTTCTGCATTTGTAATTAAATACAGACTATTCATCATTTGTGGCTAAGTTGACACTGTGATAGTAAGATCTCTTTCTGTCAAAAGGTTAAGGTGAACCTTTCTTTTTCTTTCCAAAAAAAATGAAATTGGTACGTTTCTTGATTTACCTTTTTTGTGTCTGATAAGTTTCACTGCAAAGCAAGTTTATAAATGTGGTCAATTCTGAAAAAAAAAGTAACAAATATCAGTGCTATTGACTTCAATAGGGTTACATTGTACAAATGAAGCTAGGTGCAAATCACCTTCAGCCTTTCAGGCTTCCAGCGTTTGCACTGCTTTGATATTTCGCACGAAGCCTCTTCCAACTGTAGGTGCGGACATGCGCTAGCAAACAGTAGAAAACAAGCTAGAAAAAGCCCATCCCTGTTAGTCTAGTGAGAACACTATGGGCAAAATGCACATTCAAGAACCCGCGTTTTGCACGTTCTTGAACATGTCACATACCTGGTGTGAAGATAGCATTAGACTTTCAATTTTTATATTTTAAGAGTTTTGTGTAAATAAAAGACCTTAATTTTTTTTGTTACTTTCATAAAGTGCCTGTAAAGGCTTTGTAACATTTGCAATAGTTCTTCCAAACAAACCTAAATACTGATAAATGATCTGACCCGTTCAGTGCGTTTTTTTGCATGAAAGCCATGGAGTCACATGACGTGCTTTCATGTGCATCGTTTTCCCCGCTCCAACCATGCTAAAGTGCCCGGGGAACATTTGCTTTCCCTCCCCTATAATTCAACTCCTCTGAATGCACAGCTGCCCCACTTCCATTCATAACTGAATGTGCCAGACAGAAATGTTTTATTCAGTGTCATGAAGGCAGAGGGAAGATCTGCCTGCATGTTTGATGTTGAATTTTAATATATGTGACACCGCAATCTGAATGAGTTTTAAATTAGATCAGATTTGCCGTGCAGCATCTTCCTCTCTGCTACATTTAATTTACTTTGTTTAACTCACCAGAAAAATGGTGTAATTTCACAACTTATTAACACGCCGGCGAGGTGTGAGGATGTTTTCCTTTCCTTCTTCTGGGAGGAGTCGTGGCTCTGTTTCCTGAAGCAAGCAAAAAAAAAAAAAAAAACGCTTTTGGGAAGCTTTTCCTGGAATGCATGAAAGCAGACCTGCAGGATCATTATTCAGTGTTGGAAACTCCCTCTTGTGCATTCTCTGCTTTACATGCATGCTTGCCAGAGGATAACACTTGCAGATTATCTCATTATTGTCCAAAAACTGTGAACTCTCGACAATGATGCGAGGCTACAGAGCAGCCATCTGGTGTTCAGAGGCCTTTTCCCTCAAATTACAAATTACAGGTTTAGTCACACTGCCATGGCACCAGAGTGTGCTCTTGTGGCCTATGACTGCTGCGTGTCCTCACATCAATGCTACTGTATATGCTTGGCTCCCTTTAGAACTGGCACTGATTCATGCACAGGAAAAGGTCTTCTCAGAGCATCATGAAGGCTGTGACTTAAAAGCATGTATGAAGCTGGACAAGGCCAAAGTAGCTTTTTTCTGATCTTATTTTTGTTGCAGCCCAGCTGTTGTCATGATTCTTAGGGACATGGCACCAAAACACAAGCAGAAAGCCACTAATGACTTCAGTATGAGGTTGACATCATGGTGGGGGCACAGCTGCGGAGCTCATTGTAGTACAAAGAATGTTGCACGGGTGATGTGACACAACAGGATAAAGAGATGAGACACAAAACTACAAATAAATGTTTAACCTCTTGACACCTATTGATACAAATATGCATCAAACAACTATAGCTTCAAAATCACCTTATTCTATCATCTACATGAAATCAAAAATGTCAGTTAATTTTTTTTATAGCTGGAATTCAGGCTTCAAGGAGTTAATTTATGGATTTCAGCTGTCTGGAATAAAAATTTATTTTTAAGAAAATGCAAAATAAGGACCAATTTAAGACAACAGTAGAATGAAAACATAAGCCCAATAAAAAGCAGTTGTTCTCATTCTGATTTGGAAAACACTAGCTGCAGTTACATGTGCAAAATATATTTGATTGGATCAAAGATTGGATTAGAATTGAACATTGTACCAGAAAAACTTTATCCTATTATAACAAACGTTTACACATGCTTACACACTTTCGGTCGGAATAAATTGTTTTGACATGCGCAGAGATATCTATAATACTGGAAACTTCTGTGGAAGAAGAAATTGCAAGTTTCGTTGTAAACAAACAAAGCTGCAGCACAAATAAGATGATCCTCTAAACGTGCTTTTATCATCGTTATGATTACTATTAGGTGCCTGTTATCTTATTTTTTATTTTTTTTAATTTTTAATCCAGTGTTTTTTTCTAGGTGGAACAGAGCCAGAAGACGGTTTAGGGTAAGGCTAATACGTGCCAATCACAACATTTAACTTTGGCTGTAGTTAAAATACGTGCAGTCAGTGCTGCAATGTACATCTTGGCTTAATGCGAATATGTTGCAATAACATCAGCCTTTATTTAGTCTGGACACGATTGGACACATGAATTCATGTGATTGTTTAATTGTGCTATCCTAGGCACTTTACCATTGGGAGTTGAGTCATCTAGACCCACTAGACAGTGCTCTGAACCTTTTTTCTTCAATGATTTGTGATCTTCACTGGTGTCCATGGATTACATGAAATCTTTCCACATTTATCCACCTTTGTCATGGTAGGGAGAACACGTTAATGCAAGGGTGGGGTCATCTAAGATAGCACAAGGGTTAAACAGTTTCTCGGGATTGCACGAAGTGGCATTTCTGCTTTGAAAAGCCACCTCCGTTAGCTCACACACCGTCTTAAAGCTGCTTTTCTGCTTGGGGACATGGTGCTCCCGGGACACAAGGTTCTCTTGAGTTCTCTTGAATCTGTAAAAAACACCCCTTCCCTGCCCGCAAACACAAAGCTACACGTTCGGGTGTTCTGCTCAGGGACAAGGTTTTATTACACGGAGCAGCCGACCGGTCCTGTTTGCACTCCAAAGACTTCTCTGGAGCGCCACACCATCTACGCATGACCTAAACCAGCGCAGCAGTGAACCACGATCGGATCAACAATGGGCATAACCCACCAATCTCGGTCAGAAATACATTTTGATCTGAATGCGTCTTTTTATTCTGATCAGGCATTCATTACGTTTTTCTTTTGTCCATGTAAACACATCTACTGACAGATAATATCAGTAAATGGAGTGCAGCTCCACCCCCCCTACTCTGTAAAACACCTACACTGGTTTAAGAATGAAGCCAAACCTAACTGGAAAATTTGCATCACCTAAAATAAGTAAATAATAAGTAAATGCAGTATGCTTATGGTGAACCAAGCTGTGTAAGTCAAGGAAAGCGAGAGCTGTATTACATTTTATTTTTCATTTATTTAAAAAAAACAGTCCAGATGAACAAGATGAGCCCTTAGAAGAAATAACTGAAGCTTTAGATTTAACAGAGGACAACTTAACCAACTGAACAGACATACTTACTTTAACTGACCAACCTAATTGGAAACACAAGGGAACATATAAATGCAGTGGCTGATTAGACCACTAGACACACAAGGAGAAACTAAAAAAGTCTAAGACAAGCCACAAAATACAGCAAACAAAAAAAAAATGAATTTCTATCCTAGAGTAAATTAACATACAAAAATAAAGCAATTAATGAAAATTAACTAGAAGTCATAGTTAATCAGCACAGGTAATTCAAAAAAACAACATTAAATCAACAAACTAATGAAAGTAAATTAAAATAATGCTTAAAATTTCTTAAAAATTGTTATATTTTAAACCAAGCCAATTTATTTTGTATGTGTTTTATGTTTGAAAAGTAAACATCTAAAAAGTTTATGCCTGACATAAACTAAGTAATATATGTAGTGTATGGTGCAAAAGTGTATTGCCGGGATTGAGTGGCAGCGTAGGCAGCCATCAAAATGCTGAAGCTGTTTGCTGAAAATGCAGAATAATTTGCCTCCATCCCTCCATCCATCTTCCTCCGCTTATCCGGAACCGGGTCGCGGGGGCAGCCGTCTAAGCAGAGATGCCCAGACTTCCCTCGCCCCAGCGAATTCCTCCAGCTCCTCTGGGGGGACGCCGAGGCCCTTCCAGGCCAGCCGAGAGAAGTTGTCTCTCCAGCGTATCCTGGTTCTTCCCCGGGGCCTCCGCCCAGTGGGACATGCCCGGAACACCTACCCAGGGAGGCGTCCACGTGGGCATTGAAGTCCCCCAGGAGGACAATGGAGTCCCCCGTTGGGCCACCTTCCAGTATTCCTCCCTTTTGAGGTCTCCTACGGGTGGTGGGCCCATGGGAGAGTGGTCCCACATCGCTCCTTCGGGCTGTGCCCAAACGGGGCCCGTGGGAAGAGCCCCGGTCACCAGGTGCTTGCCTGCGAGCCCCAACCCCGGGCCTGGCTCCAGGGTGGGGCCCCGGTGACGACAATCCGGGCAACGTAATCAGGTCCTTGTTTTTTCTCGTCATCAGGGGGTTCTGAACCAGTCTTTGTCTGGCTGATGTTGAAAAGAAGGTAATTACAGTATAAACAACAGACCAGAAGGACTGACCAGCAGACGTGATGTGTGGAAAGGAGTCCTAATTTGTTATCATGTGCAAATTGTTCCATAAAATGCAGGAGTAAATTCAAAAGTCTGAAATGAACTTAAACACGAGTAAAACCTAGATGTATCAGACACTCTTTAGTGTTTTAAAAGTCTGAAAAAAAATCAAGAGAGGGGAAATTAAACCATAGAACATAAAAAGAGTGAACAGTCACCTTATTGATGCTGAATTAGAACAAATATGTACACAAAATGGAAAAAATAAGCTAAAAACAACATAACAATCCTGAACAGATGGTAATCTCAAAAACAGTACCTGCAATACCTTATTCCTAAAGTAAAGCATTGTATACTTAAAGTAATGTATCACAGAAGTAATGTGTGGAAAGGAGCAACATTTATATATACCTTACTAATAACAATGTTGAATAATACTAAATCCAAAAAGCTTTTTTTTTAATCATGAATCAATTGCAAAAAGATCAATGTGTATATTTTAAAGTCAGTTGTGGCAGTTGTTCACCAGTGTGTCTTTGAGGTTTTAAAATTAAGATTTATCCCCATTAATTACTGTACATTGAAAAAGTCATATTTCTTCCTCTAATATTTAATAAACCATAATACATATCTATAAAAATAAAAATGGAGCTTGGTTCAGTTGTGATGACCATGAAATCTGATGAGAGAATATTTTTCAACTATTCAATATGTTTCTTCTGCAGTAAAAATAGCGACCCAACAAACCACACTGTGGTGACTTGGTGAACAGAGCTGTTTCCTATCACTTTAAATTCAAAGCAGCTTCAATAAGGAAGTAATAAAGTTGCCAGTTAATTCAAGTATATTCAGTTACGCTCTTTTGCTACTGTTCAAGCGTATGGTTTTGGTTGAATTCTTTTTTTTTTGAATGCCTAACTTTGTTTATTTATTTTTTTTTGCTGTTGTCATCAGTGTAAAAGCTCAGATATGACATCCATGAAGAAGTTCAAAACTTTACAACTAATTGACTAAATAAATGTCTTCCTCCCAGTGATGGAGCTAGAGCATTTTATATGGGGGCCTGAAGAGGAGCAGAGAGGACTTTAGAAGGGTGGCAAATGGGAACAGCAGAGTATAAGGCCATTACAAATAAAATTATAGAAAATGTTTTATTATGTTTTATTATTGCTATTAATATTAAAAAAAAAACAGTTCTATTATCTTATGTGCTATAACTAAAGATAAAGCAGTAACAAAAAATAAATAAAGAAAATGTAGAAATTCTTGTGCATGCCAGCCCATCTGTCATTCACAATATTGGGGCAAGGCAAATAATTTAAAGTTTAGTTTAAAAATATAGCTTAAAGAAGGTTGTATTGATGATTTCTCAATCTATTTTCAAAATGAAGGATACTAATAATGACTCATAAAGTGGGGGCAAGTAAGGGGGCAAAGTTGCCCCCCGTGAAGAGTTCATTGAATTGTCTTTACTCAAGTTGTTTTTCAAATAAATAACAGATGCAAGTGTTTGCCTGAACTATTGATACACTTAACAGCAGAGACGGGCTGTTTAGCTCAATGTAAAGATTCAGTCTGACAGAGTCATCAATGGTGTGTTAGCGTAAGCTTTGTATAAGTGGGAATCAATGACATTGATCAAGCCTTTGAAATCTCTGCAGACATACAGTGATGTGTTTTCATGCATCTATAGTGATGTGTCATGGTTTGAGTTTCCTTTGTATTGGTTTTTGCTTTCTGTCTTGTTCTGTTTCCTGTTTTATTTTGAAAGTCTCCTGTCTTGTCTGTTTTCTTGAGTTTTACTTCCTTTGGTCCCCATCAGCCCTGATCGTGTCCACCTGTGTCTTGTCTGCCCTGTCTGTATTTAAGTCTTGTCTCTGCCTCCCTCCTGTGTTGGTCCATTAGTTAGCCTTTGTCTTGGTGTTCACGTCATGCCATGCCATGTTCCTCGTTCCTTGTCTCATGCCACGTCACAGTGTGTTTTTGATTTTTGGTTTTTGTCATCCTGCTCGGCAGCGCCTTTTGTTTTCTATTAAACCCCTAGCCCTGAACCCATTTGCCTCCTGCCTCTGCATCTGGGTCCAACCGGCTCTCGAGCCACCCCACACCGTGACATGATGCCTATCAGGCTGAGACAGCAGATAGATATAGAAATGTTTTCCAAGACCCACTCTAATCGTCTTTTGATCCATTGTAATAATAATAAATAATAAAAGAATAAATAAATAAAAGAATAAAAGAAATCCCAAAAAACACTGTCTGATTTTTAAAGAATTCATTTGTAAATTCTTGTGGGAAATAAGTATTTTGTCAATTACAAAAGTTCAAATCAATATTTTGTTATATACCTTTTGTTGGCAATGAAAGCTGTGAAACGTAGGTCTTCACAAGGTTTTCACAAACTGTTACTGGTATTCTGGACCATCCCTCCATGTAGATCTCCTCTAGAGCAGTGATGTTGTAGGGCTGTCGCTGGGCAACACAGACTGTCAACTCCCTCCAAAGAATTTCTAAGGGTTTTAGACTGGCTAGGTAACTCCAGGACCTTGAAATCCTTCTTGCGAAGCCTTTGTTCCCCGGGCAGTGTGTTTGGGATTGTTGTCATGCTGTAAAACCCAACAACATTTTCTCTTCACTGCCCTTGCTGATGATCGAAGGTTTTCACTCGAAATGTGATAATACATGGCCCCATTCCTTCCTTTACACAGATCAGTTGTCTTGATCCCTCTGCTGAAAAACAGCCCCAAAACATGATATTTCCATGATGTTTTCTTGCTTTACAGTAGATATGGTGTTCGTTGGATGGAACTCAGCATTCTTTCTCCTCCAAACACAACGGGTAGAGTTCTTGCCAAAGAGTTTTATATTGGTTTCATCTGACCAATGACATTCTCCCAATCCTCTTCTTGATCATCCAAATGCGGTCTAACAAACTTTAGATGGGCCTTCACATGTACTGACTTTAGCAGGGGGACACGTCTGGCACTGCAGGATTTGAGTTCCTGGTGGCATAGTGTGTTACTGATGGTAGCCTTCGTTACTTTGGTCCCGGCTCTCTGCAGGTTAATCATTAGGTCCCCCCGTGTGATTCTGGGATTTTTGCTCACCGTTCTTGTGATCAATTTGACCCCACAGGGTGAGATCTTGCAGGGAACCCCAGATGGAGGGAGATCATCAGTGGTCTTGTATGTCTTCCATTTCCTAATAATTGCTCCCGCAGTTGATTTCTTTACACCAAGCTGCATACCTATTGCAGATTTAATCTTGCCAGCCTGGTGCAGGTGAATAATTTCGCTTCTGTTGTCCTTAGATAGCACTTTGATCTTAGTCATGGTGGACTTTGGGGTGTGACTGTTAGAGGTTGTGGGCAGGTGTCTTTTCTATAGATAACAAGTTCAAACAAGTCCCATTATTACAGGTAACAAGTGGACAAAGGATCCTTTTAAAAAAGAAGTTTGTGTCTGTGAGAGCCAGAAATCTTTGTAGGTGACCAAATATTTTCCACCATGATTTGTAAATAAATTCTTCAAAAATCAGACAATGTGATTTTCTGGATTTTATTCCCTCATATCCCTCATATTTTAATTGGGAGAAATTGCACAATTGGTGGCTGACTACATACTTTTTGCCCCACTGCATTTACAGATGGAAACAAATCTGAACAGACACAAACTACTGTACATTTAGATTAAATCCACATTGCACTATCATTTATGATCGAGTCCACATTAAACTTACTGTAGATCCTCCATGATCTATTCAGCCTTTGCTGCAGATTCAGGTTCAGGTCTTTAATGACAGCTTCTAATCAGATTTTTTTCCCTACAGTTTGTTATCTGAGGCACGAAACTGCCTGCCTTCCGCCCTTCTCTGTTTAAAAACAAACAGTGGCATAGAGTGAAGTCTCCTCCAGGCAGTTTTAACACACAGCACAAAAACTGTTGTGTGAAAGAGAAAGGTCAAGTTAGCTAAGTAGGGTACAGACCCCATGGCAGTGTGGAGTGTAAAATATAAACAACCGAAAATATAACTTTATGTGGTTCCTTTTGGGAATAACAATTGACAGTGCGCTTCATAATCCGGAGCGGTTTCTAAATTAATTCTGGTTGCGCTCAAAGTGCTTTTGACAGTTACATGACGCTCCATCAAAATGTTTGGTTGGGTGTTATAGTGAATTATGTAGCAAGGCTAACATGTAGCGGTGTTAGACTGTTTATCTTTTCTTACATGTTGCAAACAAGGTTGGGAGTTATTTTGAATATGCTAACACTGCTAACGTGTAGCTTTGCTGGATTGTGTTTTTTTTTACTGTTACAAATAAGGTTGACAAGTAGCATAGTCACAGTACTGTTTCTTTTAGCTGTATCAGTATGTTCTTTTATGCATTAGGAAAGGGTTCAGTGTTATAGTGAATACACTAATGTGGCTAATATGTAGCTGTGTCTGACTATGTTCTTTTTTTAGGTGTTACTGACAAGGTTGGGAGTTAGGATCGGCATAGTAACATTTGTATTAGCGGTATCAGTCTGTTTGACCGTTGACGGTGCACCTTAGAGTGTGAAAAATGGACTATTTGAACATTGTTGTTGTTTTTCCCCACATTTGCTGTTTTTTTGTTGTTGTTTTTTTGGTCTAAATCTAGTTTGTTTTCTGTTATTTGTTTATTTTCGACTTCCGAACTCTTTCGTAGTCAACTCCATTGTCTTTTGTCTGAATGGGAGAAGTTTAAATGGGTCACAGCACACATAGTCTTCCCAGCAACACATAGAATATGGGTCGGGGGAGAGGTGGGGAGAAAAAGACAGCTCTTTGTTGAGCAACAGTGGAAAACACCATCTGGGGATCTCGGCCTCCTATAAGTGCTACAGCTCCATCAGTGAGCTGGGCGTTTCTGGGACTCTGCATCTGCACAAACCATGTGTTCCTCTGAAGCTGCAGAGGGTAGTCATCAGCACATGGCGAGATTTACAGCAGCCAAGCTCAGGGCCATGGAAAGTTATAGCTCCCCTTACCTTTCAAGAGCAATTTCACCCCGAATAGGATTAAAAGTAATGGCATTTGACACCCACTAGGTCCCGTACATTGAATCCATCGGTTTTATCGTGCTGACATTTCAAAAGGTTGGCCTGTGCAGCAGACTGCTCAGAGATGCGGAGCTCGATGACATTTAGAGGACCCGGGGTACCCAAGCTTTTACAGCTAGCTCTGGAGATGTCCCTCAGCTCCATTACAGACACTTTTATAGACGCTAAACCTCAAACACTACAAATCATTGCAGCACATTTCCATAGATTTGTTGATAGAGTAAAGTCCCCCCCCGAGGTCAGCGACCTTGGCACGACTATGAATATTTAAGCTGTTCCATCAGTGATATAACGCTCATTATCTCATATTGTGAGAAAAAAATGTATATCTCCCCTGTGTCATCTGTTTACTTCATGAGGGTAAATTAAACCCAGGAAGGTTTTTTTTCCTCTTTGGTGTTTCATTTTAATTTGTTTTAACAAGACTCCTCAAGGTCAAAAAATGAAAGTACTGTGTTTGGAATGTGAATGGAGTGCCGCGGGGATCCAGTGCCATTGAAATTGTGCTCAATCAGTAGCACAGTGCAGCACTTGACCTGACTTCATGCTTTGACTGAATATAATCCTATTTTTTCTATAAAATGTGTTCTTTATTACAGTGTAATAAAAAAAAATATTGCTGTTTTAAAAAAAGGTTAAAATCAATCCAAATAAGACCTCATTTTTAAAGCTAATTTCAAATGTAAAGGATGATTATGGGGTCAAATTAGGACCAGCTTTACGAATGAAAAATCTATGGCGGAGTATTAGGGCCACCATTAAAAAAAAGAATTACGGGACTACAATTTTTGAAAAATTTTACAAGAATAAAGTCCTAATTTTACAAGGACAAGCCACAAAGCTTCTGGGAAAATGTCCTTTGGACAGATGAGACAAAGCTGGAGCTTTTTGGTAAGGCAAATCAGCTCTATGTTCGTAGACTCAAAAATGAAGCATACAACGAGAAGAACACTGTGAGACATGGAGGAGGTTCAGTTCTGTTTTGGGGCTGCTTATCTGCATCTGGCACAGGGTGTCTTGAAGTTGTGCACGGTAAAATGAAATCTCAAGATTATCAAGGCATTCAGGATAGAAATGTGTCATGGTGTCGATGACGTAACAGACCCAGATGCTGAAACCCGGAAATAAACTCAGACTCAGGAACTTGGTTGTAAATTTAATCACTAGTACTTGGCCAAGGGATAAGCGTAGAGCATGGTAGCAAGAGAGTCTGGCAAGAAAACTCCAGTGGAGAATCCTGAAGAGCGTCTGAGGATCTGCGCTGGGAAATCAGTGAGCGCGAGGAACGCGCAGTGGCGAGCGATCTTCGTGGCTTCGTGGCGGACTTCGTGGCTTGAGCAGCAGGAGACGAGGAGGAACCAGCGGCACCCGTGGAGGAACGGACCGGAGAGAGTGTAACGGACTGGCGTAGACTGCTGGGATGGAACTCCTTAAGAAGGTCTGCCGGTGATGAGGTGAAGAGATGCAGCTGGTTCCAATCAGGGAGCAGGGAGGGGAGGAAGCTGACGGAGGCACCATGACAGAAATGTGCTGCCTAGTGTCAGAAAGCTTGGTCTCAGTCGCAGGTCATGGGTCTTCCAACAGGACAAAGATCCAAAACACACAGCCAAACCCCCCCAAGAATAGCTAAGAAAAAAGCGTTGGACTATTCTGAAGTGGCCTTCTATGAGCCCAGATCTGAATCCCATTGTTGAACATCTGTGGAAGGAGCTGAAACATGCCATTTGGAGAAGACACCCGTCAAACCTGAGACAACTGGAGCAGTTTGCCCATGAGGATTGGGCCAAAATACCTGTCGACAGGTGCAGAAGGCTCATTGACAAATACAGAAACTGTTTAATTGCAGTGATTCCCTCAAAAGGTTGTGCAACAAAATATTAAGTTATGGGGTACCATCATTGTGGTCCAGTCCTATTTCATTAGTTTGTTTTGTTTAAATAATTCTGTTAATCAACAACTCAAAAGTAATGGCTGATTTTGATGATTTAATTTTCAATAAATTTTAATTTATTGTTACTTTTAAACGTTTCAAGTCATATCAGTGAGCATTGTGGACTTTCTTTCTTTAACTGAGGGGTACCAACAATTTTGTCCACCACTGTATGTGAATATGATGGCTGCCTACGCTGCCACCCCATCAGGGCAGTGACCTCCTGCACCCCTACATATATCCGTTCACTTTATTATTTTTGCATATACTTTTAGAATTCTTTTCAAAACAGAACACAAACACACGTTTGAAAATGTATTAACATGTTTCAGTTTACTTTTTTATAATTTGCTTCATTAATTTGATGTTATGTGCTGAGGGAACCATTGTTGCTGCTGCTGCAATCTGCTGCTGCAGAACAATGCACGCTATTCAGCAGAGGCCTTATATTCAGCAGGCAGCTGATTGGGCTAAATCATCGTCCAGGGGACAAGAAATACTTTTGTGTTGCTTTACTTTAGTTTCTATTTTGGTGTTCTTTATTTCATTCATTTGCGTATGTTAATTTACCAAACGATGGACATTAGTTTAGTTTGTTTGCTGTATTTTTTCTTAGTCCTTTTAAATTTCCCTTTGTGTGACTAGTTGGTCTGATAAGCCACTATATATATATGTTCCCTAGTGTTACAATTAGGTAGGTCAGTTTAACACTTGTGCTATCCTAGGCACTTTAAAATTGGGAGTTGGGTCATCTAGACCCACTAGACTAAACATAAACATATGTATATTACATAAAATCTTTCCACCTTTATCCACCTTTGTCATGGTAAGGAGAAAACGTCAATGTAAGGATGGGGTGATCTAAGATATCACAAGGGTTACGTAAGTTTGTTTGTCTGTTCAGTTGTCCTCTGTTAAATTAAGATTGTGTTAATTTTGTTACTTTGACCTCTTTTAACCCCATGGAGAGGTTAATCACCTAGGCCGTTCAACTAGAAATATCCAGGTCAGGGGGATGCTTCAGCACAGGGAATCCAAGAACCGAGGACTAAGTAAAGCTGGCATCCAAGTTAGGACTGGCAGAAAGTGAAAGGCACAGAAGTTGGGCCAAGTAAAATCATGGCTGTATTTTAGAGAACTGGAGGGTTCTGAAGGACAAGGGACTCCTCCAACAAAAAACTACAGAAGACTAAAAGGGCGAGGAAATTTTGAAGCTGGTGCAAAAAAAGAAGAAAGGGCAAGGAACAATATACAAGTCAAATAGTAAGAGGGTTTGTGAACTAAATGGTACTACGTCGCGGAAAGAAACATTTCAACTTTAAAAAGCCGAGCATCCGCATTTAGACTTTGCCCAATCCATCCAATTTCTTTTGCTAGGGCAATATTAAGACACCAGCATGTACATTGTGCCAGAGAAAAGAAATGCCGGAGCCCATCTCTAGTACCAAACCCAGAGCACTTAAGGGCCCATTTTTGCCCATTTACACATTTGAATTTTTTTTTTGAAAATTATTGTTTGCTGTCCTTGTCTTATACTGCTCGGTCCACCACAGTGAAAGACAACGTGTGTGTTTGTGAAACAGAGGGTGCACATTTGTGAAAACTTTAGTGTGCACTTCCAAATTTATATTAGAAATGCTCACTATATTGCAATTATGAGACTGTTCTGGTGTCATACTAATTTGACCATAGAGATGAAATTAAACTTGATTTGTTGTTGTAAGAAGCATTTATTTTTTTTATTCTCGGATGACTGTAGAAAATAATCCTCTAAAGTACTGTGTTTTTTCCACTCAAAACAGAAACCATAGGGTCATCATCTTCATTAAAAAGTCCAGACGGAGACAGGGAGGAAACCACCAACAGGGACCCGGAAAACTAATTAGGTTTACACACAGCAAGGCCTCCATCAATCTGTTTTTGATGCACCCATTCACGTCTGTAAACAGCAGTTTGTTAAAAACAAAAACAAAAAGAAAATCACTACTTTGGCACAATGAATGCTTCTCAACCACAGAACAAAGCCAGTTGGAATGTGGGGACTGCATTAGCAGCCAAAATGAGATCATAAGCTGCATTTTCCGGATGGCTGTGAAATCACAGAGTGAGTTTGTGGAGTGTACCAAGCTGGCAGTGGATGACTGAATTAATATTTTAAGTGAATAGTTCCGCTACATTTTCTTTGAGAATGAGCAGCATGGCAGGTCCAGACAGACGTGCGGTTTGTGGTACAGCGAAGGATTCAGAAACAAATCCAAAAGCGATGATCAATTCAAACTCTTTGGTTTGCCTATTAATTGCTCAAAACATGATCTTGCTACAGAGGTAGAGAAATTTATCCTTACAAATTATCATATTTTGTGGCCACCTTTTCTCATACACGGGCACTGAAAGCTCTGTGTTTTTTAAGAGGTTTAATTACAATGTCATCATTGAACATTAAACAGGATTACATTTTGTCTGAATCTTTTGGTTTAAATACATTTTAAATAAATGAATAAACAAACTAGCAGGTTTTCCCAAATCCAGGCCTCAGGTCCAGCCTCCTGCTGGTTTTGCAAAATCCCTGCCTTATGTGCTGTTGATTTCTGGGATCAGGTGTGTTTAGCCAATAAGGAGCTTCCATGGCAGGATGGTTGGAAAACATGTAGGACACAGGCCCTCAAGGCCTAGACCTGGACACCCCTGGGAGAAACAAAGCAGCTGGACCGGATTTACATGCTTTGAGTTTGTCCTTGACAGAAGTTTGTACAAATAAAGATTTGTTTGTGATCATTTTTTATTTTATTTTATTTATTTAACCTTTATTTATCCTGACAGGACAAATTAAGAACAACATTCTTTTTTTTCATGAATTTTAATTCTTGAAAATTTTTACATTTAAATACATGTACAATTGCAAAAATATAAACATGTGCGATAAGCTTTGGTTGCACTCCTAGTTGTTTTCACAATGCATGAACATGTACTTCGAGGCCCACTCTAATCATCTTTTGATATATTGTTAAAGTGTTCCCAGTCTTTTCATTAGGATTATGACGTTTTTAGCTTTAATCAAAAATCCTGTGTTGTTTTCTAGACTATAGTTTCTGTAGAGCGGCAGCAGTTAGAAACCAGTTGGTGTGAAGTAAGCCCACTTTACAGTAGTTATTAGTATCATGTCAAATCTTAAGATTTGACATGATACTAATTACTTCTTGCATAAAATATTTGATACTGCTCACAGATGTTGATAACTGGTAATTTTGTATTGCTGTTTTTGGCACAAAACACTGGTGTAACTCACCCGATAACATCTACAAATGACTTTCATTTTCTCATTAATTAATTAGTAATCGGTTCTTAATATAATAGGGTGATACCAAAATAGGTGAAGTAGTTATTTATATTTGGATACCTTGGGATTGATGCCCCATCCCTAGCCCCTCACACAAGCTTTATTGGAGCCATCCAGCCATACAGATTTTAGCAAGATGCCAGCTCAGACGAGGAAAAAAAAGACATACATTGATCTAGTTATCTACAAGTGGATGTAACAGAATGGAGTGGAGCAGAGAGCTTGTGAACAATCCATTGTATTTTCCACGTTACTATATATGATCTTTTTCAAACAGCATTTTTTCGTCTGCTCCTGATTCACAACAATTTGAATAAAGAAATCCGCAGAAATGCATTTTTAAACTTAATTTTAATTGAAGTCTCCTCCATTATTAGAAAAAATGCACAAGAACATGTTAAAAACACTCAAAATATGAATTTCATCATAGTGGGTCTTTAAAAAATATTTAATTTTGGCAAAAGAAATTAGCCTCATGTTTGTTTAACTATACAGCAACAGTTTGGTTTCTCCAACCTAAGCTTACTTTGAGACAATATTAAATTTATTCTGCATGCTTCTCGTCTTTTCTTCAAGATGATGTGAATTACCACAGAAACTAAATGATTTGTCGATATTGAATAAACAGCCCTCACTCTGCTTCATCAGAGTGCCCCCTGCAGACTCGCATGGAAGTAGCAGCAGAGGCTTTTAAACCATTCCGCTATTAGTACACAAGTGCTATTAAGGAGCTCTTCTGAGATTCACTCCCGATTTGGCTGCAAACAAACATAAACACACTTACTGTGCTGGAAATATGTGAGAACATTGCCAGGCGAGACCTGACGACTCCCCCGTGACGGAATACTGGAGACTCTTCAGGGATGTGTTGACTTGGAAGAGAAATCCTTCTCCCCAAGCAATGACAAGCACTTCAAACAGTCTGTGGCTGTATTATGCTGCAGTTTCACATACACTGCACAGCTGCAGAAGGTCATCAAGACAAAAGGGCAACTATAATTTTAAACAGCAAGATCAGAAAGAAACCCAGACTAGGATTTCATAAAAGTGAAGGAGCAAAACAATCATAAGCCTAAATATGCCAACAAAAAAAGGGTTCCAGAATCCAGAACCACTATTTACTTAACAACAGCTACAACAAATTGTAGATGTAGTTAGAAATCAATCTTTGTGTCAGAAGTCAGAGCACTGTCTCTGTTCCCTCTGGTCACCAGCAGGAACCATCTCCAGAGTTCTAGCCACACTTTCTGGATGCTGCACCTGACTTACATTCACTCAATCAACCACAGCATACTTAAGCACTGCATTGAGCTGAGCTCAATGTGAAGTATTGTTTGTGCCACACTGCCTTTGTTACTGAGTGTTATAGCTGGCCCTGACCGTCTGCCCCTCCTCTAGATTTTGATCCACCTGTGTCTCCTCTGATGATCTCATGCCTGTTATCAACTCCTGCCTGATCCTAATTTAGCTTTGTGGACTTTTGGCTGAGTTAATAAACCTGCTGTATTTGGATCCAGCCATCTGCCTGTTCTTGTGACAGTTTAAGAGATTATCGGCATGTTAGACTTCTATATTTTTATGCAAAAGGACTTCAATCAATTTTGTTTTTTTATAGAAACAAGTTTTTGCTGCAGAAGACAAAGACTACATTTTTAAAATATTTGTCGTTATAAAAAAGGATTGTTTACAGATATTTCAAAAACTGCAGATTTATTAAGTGGGCTCTATGTAAGTAAATGCAATTATAGAAATGTCTTTTGTTGCATGGTAAAGATCCATCCCAGTAAAAAATATTTTGGTATTAACATGTTCTTGTCATATTTTGCAATGATAAATCTATGTAATCCTACGTGACGTAATCGTGTACGGTATGTAGTTCTGCAGAATAGATGATTGACTCTTTGAAGTGAACTATTTTCTCTCAGCTGCGCTTTCATTGTCAGATCGGATTCACCTGATTAATCACAATTGTCCCATTTCAGTAAGCATATGAACAGTCAACAAGTACAAGGCAGTACAATGAGGTGGTACCAGAAAAATTCAAATGGCAACAGAGGCAGGATTAAAGGACATTCTTAAAGAAGGAAAAATACTTTTTTTTTCATGGTAGAATATCTCTTAAAGGACCAGAGTCTGATTTTGAGTTTGGGACTTCAAACAGAATTGCCTTAATGATGAGACTGGCCTGTCTATTGGAAATATGTATGAAGCAGCAAGGCTGGCAATGTTACGTTTTTACATTTCTACCAAAGCCAAAGCTGCCCATCAAGTCAGAGAAACACCTGAAGTGACTATTATTGAAGCACGTGGTGACAATGAAGTCCATCAAGCAGATGGGGAAGAGGCTGTGGTTGACCTGGATATCCATCCTGCCCTTGACATTTCTGTTGATTCAGAAATCACATTTGGTCCTGTTTATAATGGGGAGGTAGATGAAAATGACACACTGGTTTATG
>CM074495.1:21796645-21900202 GCA_037389245.1 Oryzias sinensis
CAAACACCAGGGGGAGGCAGATCCTGCAGGAGGCCACAGTCCTCTCTTGGTCTTCCTGAGCCACCAAAGTCCACTCAAAGGTGCAGCAGGTTAGTCCTTAAAACAGCCACCTGCAATATAAAAATAGATCCTGCCAGCATCCACGTACTTTGAAGAAGACCCAGCCAAACTTTATGTTGCTTTGGGGTGCCACAAGACAGGAGGGCGGTACTCACACTCCGGCAGAGTTCCTTGCCCTGCCTCTGAGGATATGTCACTTTGTAGCACCCTTTTGCTGGGGAAAACCCACTCAGCTGGTTACACCACCGACTCCAGTGTAATCTGCTTTTGCTGTCTGCCTCTGTCATCACCCACAGCCGACGTCTCTCCTCTTCCTCCTCTCACTGCCAGTTCTTAAATAGGGTGGCCAATTTGCTGATTGGACGCACCTGGGTGTCCAGTCTCAAGTGTGTCCAGTCTGGGATTTAATGTCAGTGAGGTGGAACAACAGTAAAAAAAAACACACAGAAGCATGCAACTAAAACACCTAAAAGGGTTCCACCTCACAACATTGTCATGGTAGGAATAACACGTCAAAGTAAGGGTGGGGTCATCTAAGATAGCACAAGGGTTAAATACCTACCAATTATCATCACAGGCAACCAAAATGATTCTTTGAAATAATAAAACCACTTAGGTGTTTATCTGAAACATTTGTCATTCCCAGATTCCAAAACACATTAACCAGATCAATGTTTTTTTATGTTAATCTCGTCATTTATGTTTTGAAACTTGATTACTTCAAAACTAGCAAAAGTGTTAATCACTGCCTACAGAAGTTTCTGGAATATCTGGCTCTGCATTTATTAACATTCTCAAAGAAAAAATGCATTGGCTATTTAAAATGTCACAGAATTTTTTTTTAAATTGAATCATTTCAAGTGCTTTGAAAGAACGGTAGGCTGTGGTAAATCAATACAAATATACATGTCTGCATCAGGTTTGTTTTCAAGTGAGGTCAGGGGCCTGTTTCAGAAAGGAGGTTAAGTGTAAACTTTGAGTGCATTAACCCTGAAATCAGGGAAACCCTGGGTTTTCCGTTTCAGAATGGGAGGTTTGTTAAACCAGAGAAAGCAGAGTAAGTCAAACCCGTTTCTGAAAGAGAGGTAACTTATACTCGGAGTCAGTATCCATGGTTACTTATGCTGTGAACCTAACCTGGTCGGGAGAAGGTTTTATTCTCCAAACTCAAAGTTTCTGCCGGTCCCCTCCCCTTTTTAAAGACGAAGCGGTATTTTTCGCGTTAACCTTCATTGCCCAAATGTCCGTCACACAGAGACGGTCTAAGTGACAAGAATGGCTTGTCCTTTTCTGGAAGACCCAATAGACGAGGAGGCTGCATTAATTCGTAGAAAATTATATTTACCTCGTACGAGGATTTTGAGAAGACTCGATTTTTTGTCATTTCCCCATACGTTTTTGTTTGAGCGTTACCGTTTTTCGTTGCAGTCAATTACATATATACAATGAAAACAACATTAGGTATTGCTATGTAGATGTTTCATATGTCAAATATTGTCAACAAAGCCTTCATCCATGACATGCTCACATTTGACCGGATTGAATTATGTTTTTATACTTCATTTTTAGCTGCTGCCATGTTCTTTTAATTCCTGCAGGATTGCATCTACATGAAAATGAAATCAGGGACATTAAATTAGATTAATGTAACAATTACTTTTTGGAAACACAATTTGCTAGCACTGCTTACTTTCTTAATCCCATATAAACCTATACCACTTGATCAATACAAGGGTAGTGTTGCAGTGTGTGTGTGTGCTGAGCGGGGTGCGAGCCACGAGAGACAAGGGAAGGGGAGGGGCGATTACAGGTGCAGATGGGGGGGGGGGGAGGACGGAGCAGAGGTGTGTGCGTGGTTTATATTGTGTGTTCGGAGGACGGAGCACTTAGTTAAATAAAGAGGTGTCATTCCCAGAATAACTGTTTTGGAGTCATTTTTAATCCGCTCTGAAGGTTGAGGGTTTCGAACGTGAAGTGAACCCCGAAGGAGAATTCCCTTCGGCCCTGAAGGAAATCTCTCCTGCGCTTCCACCACGGTCGGAAAGACGAGAGAAAAGAAAGGAGAAGTCTTGGCGCAGCGAAAGGTTCAACAGTAGACAAAAGTTCACTTTTAAAAACACAATTGCATGTATTACTATTAAACTGACCAACGTTTGATAGAGGGGAAGGTTAACGAAAAAGTCCTCTAAACATTACCGACGTTAAAGGCATCCCCCCCCCCCCCCCCAGATTGGTTCTGTACACTATGCAGAATTTCATGCATTTACACCAGGAATAACACTTCAAAAGTACACCTTAATATCGCCATTTTTTATTTCACTCCTTACGCTATTTAAAAAGTTATTACAATCAATATTTTATAACAATGATTTAAATGCAAACTTGCGCATTAATTTGAGCAGCTATGTTTTCCACGCTAACTGTCTCTGTTTTGCAGATGCAGCGGTGTTGCTTTTCTTCCGTAATATGTGCTCATATTCACTGTAACTCTGCAGCAGCGTCAAGTTCAGCTGGCGAAAAATACGCAGACCTCTTTTTTTCACGGTTGCCATGGTGACTCGTGATATCTGCGCTCCATTGATAATGGCTTCTTATAGACGCGGTGCGCAGGCTCACCTCCGAATCAGTCCACTCAGAGTTGATTGACCTAACGCGGATCAGCTTCTCTGAAACAGAAAAGTTGTTAATCTCCCGATTGACCAACTCAGAGTTCAAGTTCAACCTCAGAGTTGGTTGAACCTCCTTTCTGAAACAGGCCCCATGTCTTTGATTTAGAGTAAATATTGACGGTACTGATAATTTTCATATTTTAATGGTTTTTTAAATTTTATTTTCATAGAGTTTTTACTGCTTTAGCAGATTTTGATTTGTTCTGTCACTATGAATATATTGTGAATGCAGACATACATTTACATCCAGTCAAATAATTTTAAGTTCTTGCAACACACAGCTCAACCCAAATAGCTTTAGAAGTGCTAAGACCAGAGCAATCATATTCGTTAAAATGTTTATGGTCTCTTTTTTTTTTCCCCTGAGGAATTGACATAGAAAGGTAAAGCTATATTTTGTTAGTAGTGTTTTTGGCTTTAAACAAGTCTTTGGTATTACTGCCTCTTTGTTTAAGGTAAAGTAAATAGCTGTTAGTTGTTCATGTTTTATTATTTAACGTTACAGTTGTTCACCTGTTATACAGCATATTCAATCTATCGGCACACAGAATTTGAACCAATATATAGAAATGTCATGCTTGATGTTTATCAGTGATTTTCTTTTCTGATTATCTTTTTTCTCCTGGAGCTTGTATTTAGTTATGATAAAAAAATAAAATAAAAACAAAGCATCTTTAAAAGTAAGTTTGCAATCACTATTAAGTGACTAGTTTGTTTTGGAAATGAAAGGAATTTTATGTATTGTATAGCTATTAAAGACCATACTCTGGTCAATTGCACTGTTTCAATAAAAACCTTTTAATAAAACAATACTTTCTAAAATAATACTTCTTTTGTGTGATATTTATTTTAATAGTTTTAACTCTAATCCCTTTTTCACATATGGGTAAAAAAAATCAGGAGTTGCCAACATTATTTAAATGGGCAGAACTAAGCTGTGTACAGAAAGTATCTGGATATTACTGAATATTTAAAGTCAGAATTCTGAGATTAAAGTCATAATTTTCTGTGACCTTTTTTTTCTTTTCTCCATGGCCCTAATCGTCTTCCGTAGCAAAGGACATTGAATTAAAATATTTTGTGTCATGGTGCCTCTGATAGACTCCTCCCCCTTCTCTCTGCACTCTCCGGATCTGACCAGCTGACTCCACTCATCTCATCAACCACCGCTTCTTAAGGAGATCCACCACCATTAGTCGACGCCAGTTCGTTGTCTCTCAACGATTCTTATGTCTGGTCAAATTTATTCTCTCGTTCCTAGTCTCTGTGCTCTCGCTAATCCTCCCTCGCCTCACCTACAGGATACCCGTCCACGGGTTCTTACCTGGTTTCCTTGGTCAGCCTTGGTCCTACGTCCAACCGCCGTCCTCCTGCCTCGCCGCTCTGGAAGTTCCTGTCTCATCGCTCTGGATCTGTCCCCTGCCATATCCCTCCGGCCGCGCCGTACCTTCAAGCCAAAGACTCAAGCTCAGGCCTCGGACTCTTCCCAGCGAAGCCACTAACTATCACCACTTACCTGTTATTAAATCTCTCTTACTTCTTACATACTTTGTTAATTGTCTTCTCCCTCCTTGTTTTCACACAGAAAAGTATCGATAAGAATACAGATAAGAGAATTAAAGTAGATAAAATCTTAACAATACACATCCCTTCATATAACTGTCAGACTCATAGATATAGAGATAAAAAAAATATGATTGAGTCAAAGCAGGATTTTTTTTTTCTCAAAAAGGCATCTTGACCTAGTTTTTTAGGTTGAAGAGATTTCTTCTTTTGTACCAGAGGCTCATCTTTCTATGATATAAGAGGGAGGGTAGCGGTTTTAGGCATGGCCCGTATGGACGATTGCCAGGGGGGGCACAAATTTAAAGGGGGCGGTGGCTCTGTGTTTGGAAAAAAAATGTAAAAAATCTGTGCCATTATTGGTTTTCTATTATCTGTTAAATCATAGAGTTTGGAATGGCCTGAAACCTGCGAATTGGGACCCCCTGCAGCTGCACGTGCTCCTATCTTTGAGAAGGTGCCGCAAATGTGTGCGAAGATAAAGGGGAGGGGTGGAGGGCGCACGGAGCGCAGCCTCGATTGCGCGACACCTGGATCATCGGTGCCTTTAGTTTCCTCACCTTATACTAATAATGTCATTCTTTATTACCTATTGTAGATATTTTTAGTACGTGTCTTTATTTCCATATAAAATGTATTTTTTACGTATGCCTGTTGTTCAGTTGGTGTTAGTAACCTATTTGATATAAAGACAGCAGGGGGGTATTCCAGAAAGCAGGTTATGCTAGCTCCCACGATAAGTTTGAGGCTAAGGAAGTTGATAACCTCAGCTTTCGGTTCCAGAAATGGAGGTATGTTTCAGGGTAGGTCAAGTTACCGTGGCAACTCATCCTTTGAACATAACCTGGTCCGGAGCAGGTTTAGTTGAAGCTTAGTTTGTTTACAGAGAGGTGAAGCAGCATGGCGTGTCCATTTGAAGATGATTTATTGGATGAAAAAGCTCAGATAATACTTTTTCCACCGTGAGAGGGTGATAAGACCACATATGGATGTTTGAAAGATTTTTTTTTACTTTGATCTAACTTAATTATTTGCTTCAGTTAAGATAAATCATTTTTTTGTTAGGTCACCTTAAAAATAACATGTAGTTTTCAGACAATTATTTTCCTTTCGTTCAAATTAATTCAATTAAGTAGGTGTAACTTTGATGCTGCTGTTAAATCGGTACCGCAAGGGATTCTGGGATATCATTCCCTTTGCCTGTCTGGATGGATTTGGGTTTAAGTGTGAGTTTTTTACAAAATGTGTTTAGTTGTATAGCTGTTTTACTGTGTATCACCGTGTTTTGCCGAGCTATTTTGTCCTACTGTGCTTACGTCTCTGCAACATGAGTGAGAGTAAAGGAGAGGATTATGAGTTTATATAGCACCCCTACCGCATAATTATATTATGATAGCGACGGAAAATTCTTTAACGAGTTTTTGTACTCCATGCATTTTTTCCCCTGCCCTTTTTATTGTTATAAAAATGAGCATATCTGCCGGCTCAAACTTAGACATATGAAAGTTCAAGAAATATTAGTAATTAAGATGGAAAAAAGATTAATGGAGTAATGTGACATTTAGTTAGATAAATACGTAAATTTGAGTTGTATAAACAATTATTGAGTTTGAATAAATGTAACTCAATTATTTAAATTATTTTTCAGCTGTGTTACTTTTTTGATGGACTTATAATCTTTATCCGCCGTCATTAAAATCTCAGACTCCGTCTCACTTCCGTCTCAAGTGTCGCAATCTTTTTTTTTCTCCACGCGTTTATGGTGACTCCAGAAATCGGCGATCTATTGAGAATGTCTTTATGTACCGTGCGTTAACCCAGGGTTACCAAGTCGAGCGTAATTACGCCAACTCATATCTGGTCTTTTGGAACCGACATACCCAGAGTAAGCAAGTTCCGGCGGATTTCAGTCAGAGTTCAGGCTCAAAGTCAGGCTAGTTTAAACATGCTTCCTGGAATACCCCCCAGGTAATCCAAGATAATAAATAAACAATTGATCATTTTTTTATGAATGCATTGAGGTTTTTTGGAAGATTTTTACTTTTGGTGTTGCACACAATTTATGGAGTATATATTTATGGAGTAATCCCAGTGATAAGTTATATAATTTAGTTTTTAATGTTAAATAAGACATAAAAATGATATTCACACAAACAGTTTTTCTTTTTCTTTTTAAAATCAAATCACTCATATATGTTTCACAAGGATACACACAGCACCTCACACACCAAGCAAAAAATGAACTTATTGTTAAAAATTATGCCAGGAGTCCAGCTCTAAAAGAAATTAACAAATAGCAAAGAAAACTGAAAGATTTGATTTATTATCCCTTATTATTATTATTTCAAGGTTTTGTTTGATTTGTTCTGCAGCATGGTCATATTTGTATTATTTTGACAGAATTTATTTTTATGGAAAGCAAAATATTATACGTTATTTAAGGTTTAGCTTGATTTAATCCTTGAATAATATTCCTGACTGTTTTTATACATATTTATGTTTAAGAAGTACAATTTAGGCTGCACCGTGGCGCTGTGGTTAGCACTATTGCCTCACAGCAAGAAGGCCCCTGGTTCAAGTCCCAGCTAGAACAGAACACCAATCGGGGACCTTTCTGTGTGGAGTTTGAGTTAACTGGTTACTTGAAATTGCCCCTAGCTTTGCGGTTGTGTGACTGCGGCAGACTGGCAACCTCTCCAGGATGTCCCCAGTCTTCGCCCACAAGTGGCCAGGAAAGGCTCTGGCAGCCCCGTGACCCCGAAAGGGATCGACCAAATGGATTAGAAGATGAATGAATGAAGTTAAATTTTAAAGGTATAAAAGTTAAGCTTTAGTGTGTTCAATAAATGTTTATCTTGTTTGGCCTGCAACCTTAAGTGCGTTGGGGATTTAGGCCCCCTGTGCAACTGAGTTTGACACCCCTGTAATATAAAATGCATGCATTTTCTGTGTAAAATGGGACAATAGGCAAATGGTTAAAAATGGGGAACACAAAGGATGTTGTCAAATAGTGTGTGTATGTTGGTTGGGGGGGGTTACTCACCCGGTTTGTAAATTAGTGTAGAACCGCCACTGAAGATGGAAAACATTTCCAAATAAAAAAAACTAAACCATCTGGACAAATGAGTCATCACGGATCCTATTGAGTCAAACAAATGTGACCATCTGTCCAACTAACGTTTTCTTCAAACTGTTTCCTTTAGCACAGCACTACTCTCAGCAATTAATCCTCTTCAACTTGTTTGAAAATATTATAAAAACTTGTTGTTCACCTCCATGGCGAATCAGCTTTCTCTGATTTTCATATTTGCTTTGGCAAAGGCTTTTAGGCCGGTTGCACTTCCTGGAACAACCCTGTATTTTATCCGGGTTGGGGGTCGGCTAAGGGAGACTTAGACTCAGGCCCACCTGAAAAGGCTCAATCCTAATCTCATATTCAAATTCTTTTAAAAGGCAAAGACACTTAACCGTACAACATGACAGAACTTGCTTTGGATCTAAATGAACAATGAATAAATAGTTTGATATTTGTCAGAGTCTGTCAGCTTTACTGTTTATATGTTTTTTATTGACTCGTATTTAAGATCCGGAAAGGATCTTACATTGTGATCAAATGTCCTGCAGGAGAGATAATTGTGCAGAAGGACTGCTGGGGGGATGATAGTGCAGTTACAGACATTGACACAGGGTGGCAGTCAAAGTCTTTTCTCTCAGATCATCCCTACCACTGATACCTAAACCGATGATGTAATCCTTTTCTTGCCATTCTTTCGCAAACAGGCTCTTTGCTCCTCTCCATGTTGAGAGTCTTGCTTTAAAGGGATTGCTGATGCTACACTTGCAGTTATCTGCTGCACTTGTTTGGGGATCTTTTGTTTACGCGAAAGCTCACAATGTCTCTGTAATCAAACCAAAGTCGGAGATAATAGTACAGAGCAGCCCTGAGACACGCCGCCCCAAATGGACGCATGCATCCACTGCTCATGGATTTTAACTGTGGCTGTAACCTCAATAGTAATAAAAAACAATTTTCACAGCAGTCATCCTATGCTGTCGTCTCACTAGCACTTAACCTTTCGTTGCGGTAGAATATACGACAGAGGAAGATGTGAATATGCCACCCTTTCCCTGACAACACCCCACCCTCTGTAAAAACAAAACAGAAAAAATCTGTTTCTGGTAATACTGGCTTACTGGCAGATTACAGTAGGAGAAGCATCTGCTGCAGGGAAAAACAGTATGATGGCTTCCTCCCAGGGGAGCAGTGGCTGTAAAAGACAATCAGAAATAGACAGTGTGATGGAAAGAACCAGGCTTTTCTAGAGGAAACAAACAGGCATCAAAACCACAAGTCCCACAGGAGAGTAAAACATGTTTTTTTCCCCAAATGTTTTCACAGGAGTGTTAAATCTATGCCACTTTTCTCTTGCTTTTAAGCAAACAAACATTGCAGTTTGTGCTAATTTGATTGCATAAAAAATAAAAATACATAGATAAATAAAATGCTATGTATAAGCAGGATGGAGCAAATGTCTGTTTTTAACAGCAACAGAACTGTCTCAGCCAGTTCAAAACAGTCTTTGCCTCTGTTGCAGCTGGCTGGGAACTGGTGGACAATCACCTAACAGTTCCCTGGCCAAGTAAGTCTTTAAAACAGGCTCTACATGTCTTTCAGAATTACAGTCGAGTCAGCATCTACTGCTGTGCTTTACAAACTGCAGCAGATGTTTGTGCACGGTTGGACAGGATGTACTTTCCGCAGAGGTCAAAGCTCCAAGAGGGGAAGAGGTCCCCCTTTTTACGTGGACCCAGTGTAGCACTTAACAACACAACTGCTGCAATCTATAGTTTGTGTTGTTCTCTTTCCCTGTTTCAGTGGAGGACTCTAGGCAGGGCCCAAGCCAATTTGGTGCTCTGGGCAAGATTTTTGGTGGTGCCCCTTAGCATTGCAGTAAATTTGATTGTAAGTGTACATATACTAGCAAGTAACTTAATAAGTTATTTGCAGCATTTTTTTATTTAAATAATGTAATTTAACATCATAATACTTAGAATTAAAGAAACAAAGCAAAAAGTTAACAATTTTAAACATTTTAAATACAATATAATTACTGTAAAAATGTAAACAAGTACCATTAACTTATAAAAATAAGATATTGAAGAAACAATTTTTTTTAAGATAATCTTACAAAGACAAGGTGGTGTTTTGCTACTGCTTTACCTTGAATGACTTAATAACTATACCACCACCTCCTCAATCAGACAGCGCTTGCTACGGCTTTACTCTTTGTTTTTCTTGCAAAGTCATTTACAACATCATCATTTGACATCTGTTTTGAGAACATAGGGTTTACTCTTATTGGCAAGTCCACTGAGAAGTTCTTGCATCATAGTTGATAAAGATAAGTTTTAATCATTTCGTCCTGTAACAGGAAGAATGGCAGAAATTCTCAGGTAGAAGTTAGCAGTTATCCTTGCCATTAGAGGAGACGGCCAGTGAGCTGGGTCTATTGGAGGAGGAGAAGCAGTGCTAGATGCTACTGCATCACTTCTGGGTTGAACGTCTAAGGTGGGGATGACTGGAGCGGCGCTTGATGTTGCTTCATCAGTGCTGATGTGTGGGGGACAGGAGAATTTGCAGAGGACAGACTCAGAAACCTTAGCAGTGCATCTGAGGACAGAAGAGGAGTATGTGACACTGGTCTAATGAACTCATGATTTCAAGAATAAAATAAAATAATATAAATAAAAATCCTGGAGATACATGCACAATGTTGATCCTACTGTATAACATTCAGTGTACTAATATGCAAATTATATAAGTCATCCATTTATAATTTCAGTGTTATTGTCATTACAGTGAAATATTAAGAATGCTAAGACTCAGTAAACAGCAGTAAAAGACAGCATTTGGGAATTTTATGCATAATGACACAATGATGTGTACTTTAGCACTGATAAAAAGACGCATAAATCTACTGCAGACAATATCAGCCGTAAAACAACAAACAGCTTAGCTGTGGAAAAAAATGATAAGCATTTTGATTGACTGTTACAAGCTGGTAAAACGTTAGAAAACCATGCAGATGTAATTAACATCAAAACACATGATGTAATCTTCACACATTTGTTTCGGGAAGTCAAGGTAGCAGTTGTTACTACTTATCATAACAAAAGGATGTTCCGTAACATGAACTAACGATAAAACTCACATCGTACTCATGCTAATTATTGACTTTATGCTAATGGCTAACAATGCTATCAATCATTCTACAACAGCAAAATAATATAATTGACTGACTGAAATCATCTTTACTTTACGTATCTATGTCTTTTTCACATTTCTCCTCTTCTACTTTTCATTTTTTTACCTCCTCTGGGGACCAGGAAGTTTTGGACGTTTTGACATTTTAAGCAAGTGAATCTCAACTATAACTTAGCAGGCTGTATTATGCAAATAAATTAAATGTGGGCTTAAACATTTATTTCTAAAACATTATAATGACCAATTATTTTTAAGAACAACGGAGGCATTGATACAGTTAATAAGTGGAGGTTGCCCTTTTCTTTTTCTTCCTCCCTTTCTGGCACCCCCTGGATATGTAGCGCCTTTAAACAATTACTGACTCAATCTTACGATCTAAGTGTTATAAAAGCAGACTCATTAGCCAAACCATTTTCTGCATTTATCATCTTTCTGCAACTTCTGCTTTTTGCACTCTGAATGTGGATCTGATTAGCTGGTCGATCGACAAGGTTTTCTCCCCACTATGGAATGGGAAGGCGGACCCTTCCTGCCCAGACAGAACTCATGCGGTTGGATATACCAACGATTATGTGGGGCACGTGGACAAAATGAGTGGAGGATGTGCCTGGTCTAGCTGTATGTGGAAGATGTTGAAGTTGAAGATGTTGAGGATTTTTATATATCAGGCAGTCTGGGAGCGGAAGACGAAGAGAGGCGAGCTGTCCGAGCTCTGTGGGAAGATCCTTTGGTAGAGACTTACAGAGAGAAACTTTCAGAAGCGGATCAAAAGCACTGTGGTTGTCTTGCCCACTTAAGCAGAGTGCTCGCGACCCTTAAAGATGGATGCCAACATGGAGGGTCTTTCTGCCTCAACAAAGGGAAGACTGGTCTATTTTTGGGATCAAAATCTGCAAGACCAGTCAAGGACTCAACCAGTAGAACAAACAACTGCTGATGCCCAGAAGGATTTTATCTTATTAGACTCCCCTCATGTGCAGAGGGCTGCTGCCCTTGGCTCTACCAAAATATATTTGCTTCTATAGAGTGTAAACAACAGCTGTATGCTAAGGACGAGACTTGCTGCTCATCCCTTCTTGACCTCGGCATTACCACCCCCCACCCCCACCACCCCCGTGCATTGTCTGGAGATTGCGCCTCGCAGCTGCACTCTTGGATTGATCCACAGGCACCACCCCCACCCATTGAGCACTATACTATATTGAGCACTTACATGGTGTAGTTGTGTCTTGTACCTACACATTGTAGAAAAGCAGTGTCGAGAAACAACTTTTTTTTTGTCACCGACATCCCACCACCCATGCTAATCAAGGCGCGCCTACCATGGCTGTGCTTCAGTCAACTATGAACTGTGTGCATGTATTTCTGTTGTATGTCTGATCTTGTTTGGGTTGCACTGGAATGCATTTCGTACGTTAGTGTAAGCTGTGCATATGACAATACATTTCTCTTACCCTTCTACTAAAGAAAGCACCTAAGGTAAGTGTCAGAACCTGTTTGTGTAACTGAAGAAGCTAGTATTCAACAATTTCTTTAACTTAAATATAAATTATCCAAGCACTATAGGAACATAAAGCAACTATTTAGTTAACAAATCCACTGTCCCGTATTTTCCAAGACCAACAATCAATCTGTTAACCTTCTACCAGCTCACAGTTTATAAAAGAGAATATTTAAGTTGCTTTACCACTGAAGGTATTTCCGTTTCATTTGGTATGCTTAGCCTGTTACTGACATCAGACTCCAATGTGAAGGCAACCACAAAAAGGGCACAATCCAGTGTTTACACATGCATCTCCCAAGTCTCGTTAGTCTAATATTCTGGCACACATTTCTCCTATTGCCATTGAATGCACCTCAGTAGTAGAGACACGCTGATTGTTAAAGATGCCTCATGGGTTATGTGCATTGAATTCTGGGATATGTTCGAAGCAGATAGCCTTCAGATGTAATGAGACAGCGAAGAGTTCTGTCATTTAAAGAAGCACGTCCTGAGCATTATTTACTCTCAGTAAATCCTGAAGCACAACATGATGTCATAGTAAAACCGACTGTCCGAACGAAGACTTCAAGATGGATTTTGCCGGAGTTAAGCTACACGTGGAGCTGATGTTTTCAAGACCGTTGGCAAGTGCAGCTATCTTCTTCTTTGGGTTGGAGAAAAAGGTAGAGACATCTATAACACATGGTCGCTAACCAAAGATGAAGTAAAAGGACTTAAAACATATTATGACAAGTATGAGACCTATGTCATGCCCAAAGCTATGTAATTTTTGCTTGCTACAAGTTTCATGAGACAGGTCAAGGAGCAATTGAGGCATTTAAACAGTTTGTAACAGAATTGAGACTTCTTGTCAAAGACTGTGCTCATGCAAACAGTGAGGAGATGGTCCGTGACCATACAGTTTTCGGCATCCTTTCACCCAGCGTGAGGGAAAAGCTACTTAGCCTCAGATCCGAACTAACATTGGATAAAGCTGTGGACATTGCAAGGTCACAGGAAATAGCCAAGGCCCAAATGAAAACCGTGTTGGTTCGCGACCCAGTGTTTTGGTTGGCCCCAACCAAAACACTGTTAATTTCAAACTGGACATGGGCTCGTCTGCTAACGCCATTCCCAAACATATATTTAACATCATAGGAAGATCACAGCACCTGAAACAAGCCTCACACTCGCTCTATAGATATGGAGGGGAACGCCTGCTTGTAAGAGGCTAGTCCTCGCTGAAGTGCAGAAAAAAAGACAAGTCATTAAGACTGAAAGTATATGTTGTTGAAACTAGAGCACGCCCTGTTTTAGGTTTAAAACCTTGCCTGGACTTTGGCCTAATTCAGCTTGTGATGTCTGTGAAACAGACACCTGGGACAAACATTATGGATGAATTTAAGGATGTCTTCACAGGAATAGGATTATTCCCTGGTAAGTGCACAATCCATCTTGATCCAAAGGCTACTCCTGTAGTACACCCCCCAAGACGAGTCCCACATGCACTCCGCAGTCAACTAAGAAAGAGCTGGAAAATATGGAAGAACAGCATATTATTGTTAAAGTGACAGAACCTACAGACTGGGTTAATTCTATGGTTGTAGCTGAAAAACCACAAAGAGGTAAACTTAGAATACGCCTTGACTTCAGAGACCTGAATAAGGCAGTATAACGCCCACACTACCCTCTGCGAACTCTTTATGACATCACAGCTGGAGCCAGATACTTTTCTGTCATGGATGCTAGGTCTGGCTACTGGGCCATTAAATTGACAGATGAGTCATCCAAGCTAAAAACGTTCAACACCATAATTGGACACTTTAGATTCCTGAGGTTGCCCTTTGGTCTTGTATCAGCACAGGATGAGTTCCAAAGGAAGATTGACGAGACCTATGAGGGACTTGATGGTGTAATAGCTATTGTTGATGACATATTGATATGGAAAAACAAAAGCTGAACATGACAGGAACCTTCATGCAATGCTGTGGCGGTCTAGAGAGAGTAGTCAGGCTGAATCCAGACAAGAGCATCATCTATGCCACCGAAGTCTGCTATTTTGGACACCGCCTCACAGCTGATGGGATGAAACTTGACCCAGTATAAATTAGAGCCATCAAGGAGATGGAAGCCCCCAAGAACAAAGCTGAGCTCTAGGCCATTCTGGGAATGGTCAACTATTTGTCCCAAGTTTGCACCCTGTCTTTCTCACATGACTGCTCCCTTGGACCAACTCCTGAAAGAGTCCAGTGAGTTTGTATGGGATGCACAGCATGAACAAGCTTTCATTAAAAAATGAAATAACTTATTACACGAGAGCCAGGACCTGTTTTGACATACTTTGATCATGCAAAACAGCTGAAACTACGGTATGGATTAGGTGCACTTCTATTGCAGGACAGTAAGCCTGTCAGTTATGCCTCAAAATCACTGACAATGAAGTCAACTATGCACAAATTTAAAAAAAAAGGAGCTGTATGTAATCCTGTTCGGTTTCAAGCCATTACCATTACGTTTACGGACAACACGTCATCGTGAAGAGCAACCACAAACAACTTGAATCCATCATGCAAAAACCACTTGCACTACTGTCTGCTAGACTTCAGAGGATGATACTCCAGCTACAACGCTACAGTTTCACCATTCTACACAAACCTGGAAAAGACATTCCTGTTGCAGACACATTGTCAAGAAAATCATTGCCAAGTCAGGATGTGTGAAGTGAATGATGAGTGAAGGAATGGTCCTGCATGTGCACACTGTATACGACAAACCTACCTTTCAGCGACATCAGGCTCAAAGAAATCCAAGAAGAAACCAGCAAAGACACTCGGCTGACTGTACTTAAAAATGTCATACATGACAGATGGCCTGAGGAGACGAAAAAAATCCCCTAAAGTTGCTGGAGAGTTCTGGAATCACAGAAATGAATTATCTGTGATTAATGGAATCATGTTTAAAGGAGTGAAGATCATCATTCCAGCTTCACTTTGTGCAGAAATGTTGTCACGTGTCCAAGTAGGGTACATGGGCATGGAAAACGTAAACAGCTAGCACATGACATACTCTTCTGGCCTGGAATGAGCAACGAGATCAAAAATGTAGTGCTGAACTGTACAACATGTCTTGAGCATCGACCTGCAAATACAATAAAACCAATGATTAACCACAAGATCCCATAGAGACCATGGCAAGTTGTCGCATCATACCTCTTCACCTGAAATAATGACAGCTACATCCCCATCGACTATTACAGCAGATATTTTGAACTCGACAAAATGAACAACACCACATCTAATGCCATTATCCAGAAGCTGAAAGCAACCTTTGACAGATATGGCATTCCAGATACTTTCATATCAGACAACAGTCCGCAAAATGAATCAGGAGAGTTTGCAACATTTGCAAGTACGTGGGAATTCACACATCCCCAAAGCAATGGACTGGCTGAGAAATACGTGCAAATAGTGCAAATAGAAGAAACACCTGAGCAAAAGTAAATATGACAACAAAGAACTCTACTTGAGTATTTTAGAATACAGAAACACACCAGTCGACAACTTCAGATCCCCAGCTCAACTGCTCGTGAGTCGTAGATTGAGATCTACACTTCCAACCACACCAAATCAGTTACAGCTGGAAGTCGTAAACTGCAACAAAATGCATCAGAACAGACTTCTACAGCAGGAGCGACAAAATAAGTATTACGACAGATCTGCCAAACCACTCACACAACTACATGACGGACAACAAGTGCAGCTCCAAGAACTTGGTCGTTGGAAACCTGCTGTCATAAAACCTGCCGACACAGAAAGATCAAACCACGCATGTACTGCTGAAGGACAAGAGTATCGACGCAACAGAAAACATCTACTCAATATTTCAGAGGCCCTGGGAACACCCTCAGGTGAAGAAATGAAAGTCAAAACACTCAACAACACCAAAAGCAGCGCATCAGAAGAATTTTCCTCTGCATCACTGTATAAAACCCGTTTTTGATGTGAAGTTAAGCCCAGGATTGTGAAGGACTTATAAAGTTAAAATTAAGTCAATCTAGCATCACATAATCTTATGTTTATTGAGTGATACTGGAGGTTATCATTATTGTTCTACTGATGTTAGCAATTACTGATTTAAGTTGTTAATCTGAAAATAGTTATTTTGATTAAGTCTGCTCAGTTTGAAAAAGTAACACTAATGGTTAAAACCTTAGGTTACCATAGATGACTGTTGAGTCAGATAATTTCTGTTTGTTGTGTTTTTTTTTTGTTGTTTTTTTTTTTAAGGAAGGGGATAGAATATTCTGGCATACAATTCTCCAATTCCATTTTAATGCACTGCAGTAGTAGAGACACGCTGATTGTTAGAGATGCATCATGGGTTATGTGCAATGCAGTCTAGGATATGTTAGAAGCAGATAGCCTTACATGTAATGAGACTGTGAAGAGTTCTTTTATTAAATGACAAGTTACTATAGCACATCCTGAGTATTACTTACTCTCAATCAATCATGAAGCACAAAAGTTAGATGCAGAGAGTTTTGTCAGAAAAGGCATATGACACAAAACCAAAGCTAAATGAACCATTTAAATGACACAAAGAATTTCATTTTGAATTTGTTGTATACTGACTTGCACAACAACTGCCACTTGTGCTGTTGACTTACAGGGTAGTGGTGAAAATTGATAGCAGAAATACAGGAGACAGGTGGGTTTGATACAGAGAGAGAAAAGGAAAGACACTGATAGTAGGAGCTTTGAATGTAAGGACTTAAACAGTGAAAACTAGAGACTTGAATGAAAAGATGCACAAAGGAGGATGCACTAAATTTTAAAATAATGACAAATTCAAACCTAATCTCCTCCTTTGCTGCGGTCTGCCCTGACTAACCTAATATTTTTTTGCAAATTTAAGCTAACTGTAGTGAAGCTGCATAAATGGGACATTCCGCTTTTATTAACTGTAAGATTAAAATGCTTTGCACTGTCTTTCTACTAGGGGTGTAAGAAAAAATCGATCTGGAAAAATATTGCATAGTTCATTTGGCAATACTTGTATCGATTCAAAATGCTGACAGGACAATATTTCTTTAATTATTTATGAGCGTCCTTCAGCGTCTGACTCTTGTTGTCCACTTCACGCTCCCACCACTAGTTGGCAGCAGAGCCCACGGAGACTCTTTGAGCAGCTCTACTCCACACAAGACAACAGGAAGACTGCAGCCAGAGGCAGCTTGTTCTGTTGTTATGAGACATTAACTACTTTGTTTTTACTTGGGATGGATACCAAACAGAAACTCTGTGCCATGTTGCTGCCAGTAACATATAAAAACGAGGATTGTGATGCTTTTTAGGGGCTCAGATAAAAACGAGTGAAGCACTGCACCGGCTAATAGGCTAATGCGCTTAGCATCGGCTAAAGTGCTATCGACAAAGCAGGGCCAAAGTTCTGCAGAACCTCCCAGCATAGATTCTAGTTTAGCGACCTGATGGATCAGAGGGATGTGTACAATGCTCTAAAAAAAGGCTGACATCGTGGCGAGGAGTGTTACCAGTTGTGTGAGAAGCGTGGCTGCAAAGGTGCAGTCAGAGCCAGAGCAGACTGATATTATGTAAACAAAGCACCTTTGTCACATTAAAGCAACTTTCCTTCGTTCTGTCATGCTGCCTCATCATCAAACTTTATCGTTTCTGGAAAGAATCAGTGCCCCCCCCCCCCTTTATTTTTAAAGCACCATTCGGGCTCCTGAACCGTTTAAAAGTACTGGAGAAGCTACATTAAACAATGTTGGAAATAAACAGCCTTTTATTTCCCCAATAGAAACTTATTGGTTAAGTATTATTCACTCTTTGTTTTTTCTTATACTAAAAAATATTTTGTTGTGGAAATCAGAAAATGTTGACTGTTCCTTTTCTAAATTTTAACTTACCAAAATAAAAGCACTATGACTTTGCTTTGGTAAACACAACTTATATATGAGATACAGTTGCAGTGCTTAACATTATGATCATTAAATAAACTGAATTAGACCATTTTATTACAGTGGAAGACATTGAAATTCAGGTAGAATTTTTTCAAAGTCATATTTTAAGAAATAAGAAAGAAAATATATTTCGGTAAAATATCAGGATACGTATCCTATTGCGGGGCGTATACAGTGATCCCTTGCTATATCACGGTTTACTTTTCACGGTTTCGCTACTTCACGGATTTGGATTGTGCATTGTGTTCTGCATTCTGATTGGCTAAAAAGTCACTCAGCGAGTAGCTCAAGAATGGGACCCTTTGATGAGCCGTTCATTACAGTTCTCCAACATAATCGATGGGGGCATGTCGGTGTATAAGGATCTTTAGCAAAGAAGAAAAAAGAGCGACAACAACCGCCTATCACTATGTTCCTCTCCCGAACAAACACACCTGCAGCTGCACCGCTGGCTTTAGAAGGAAAACACGCTGCAGAGGATGCAGCGGCTCAGTATGAAGAGCAGTGAAAAAGAAGACCGGAGTCACTATCTGTCCCACTGTACTTTTTTATTTTTTTCATAATCATTTTAAATTTTCTTCCGTTTAATCCACTCGGGTCGCGGTGGGCGGGGCTAATCTCCGCAATTTAAAGCCTTCTGTTCTTATCGATGATTGAAATTATTATTTGACAGCACACTACAGAAGTTATTTGTTGAAAAAAGGTTTCTAAAGTACTTTTATTTGTTAAAAAACAATTGATTCAGCCTGTTAAATGGTTTGTTCTTTCTTTTCATTGTATAATAGTGTATTTCATTGTACAATAATTGTAAAAAAAATAAAGGTTTCTACTTCACGGGTTTTGCTTATCACGGGTTCTATTTGGAACGTAACCCCCGCGATAATCAAGGGATCACTGTATTTGGATACGCATCATATCGCCAGACTCTTGCCAATATACACCCCTACTTTCTACTGTATCCTTTTATATTTCAACAAAATACTCTTCTATGTAAGATGTTAGTTCCTTCTCTCCTCTGTCTTGGTAAGGTCAAGATCTGCAGACATATATTGCCTTGGCTAACGCAATTTTTTGTGCTGAAAAAGGCGAAGTAAGGCAACAATTCATAAGAAAGCAAGCCACTATTAAAAAAAAAATCAAGTATTGAATTTGCAATCACTGGACATGACACCACTTTGAAGTGGTTACAAAGAGAGTGCAAAAAGGGAGTTGTCAAATGTTGATGTTGATGCATATTGAATTTCATTTTGTCTCAGGACTGCAGTGGGATATATTAAAAAGCAAACAGTTGCTCAAACATTTGAATTTCCCTTTAATGTAAAAATAAATATTTGCATCATATTTTGTATTGTGATTTTATGTATAAGTTTCATGACTGTCATGATCACAGCTTAAACACAGCTCAGAACATTAAACTGACTGCAGGAACTCAAGAGGAGAGAAAAGAGGGAGCAGTGCTGTGGAAAGGAGAAGTGTGTAGGTGGAGTGTTGGTGTAAGTCATCCAGAACATCTTGTTGTAGACTTCTGCCTAAAAAAAACAAGGTATGATGATAAGAAAAATCATTAATAACGAGGCATGTTAGAATAACATAAGCAGACAGTGACTCAGCCTGCGAACCTCTATTTCTCCTCCAGTGCCTTATTGAAGCAGAACTGAGACAGGGAAGTGGTGGAGCAAGTCACTTACTTACAAAACTTTTTCAGTAAGAAGATTTTATATGATGTGAAATGAATAGAAGATTTGTTCTTGTGCAACCCTCAGTACATTTAACAGCTGATACAAAGCAACAGCAAAATCAGTCTTAGTCAATGAAGCTTAATTCAAGATGTCAGCTGGTTCAGACATGATCTATAAGTCAATGAGTCAAGGAGTGCATACGAGGTCGTACAAGGATGTGTATGAACTAGTGTATGAACTAGAGGTAAGATCTTAAGCCCGAGTCTGAACCCGACCCGGCCCGAAATTCGTAATGACAATCATTACGTTCGGATCGGGTCGGGTCGGGCCAGGCTTCTCTCTCGCTGACTTTTTTAATAAATATATTGTAATGGCTGCAGAGAAGCTTCTTAAGCGGGCGGTTGTCAAACAGGTCTTTATTAATGCTGTATGTCAGAACGGTTACCGCACGAACCGAAAGGCACAGCCAGCTTCTTCTTACTCAGAGGGAAAACGTTCACCGAACGCACACACACACACACACACACACACACACACACACACACACACCGTGCACCGTGTCTTATTCAATGTACCAGCGTTATTTCTTGTCTAAATGCATTTATCATGATCATAAAAATATGTAGATTATTTTAACCTAAAGAAAGTTTTTTTACTGCCAAAAATACTATGGGATAAATTGAAATTTTGGGTTTGCTTCGAGCTCGGGCCTGCAAATCAAGTTATTTGGTTGGGCTCGGGCTGGGTTCGGCTTTAATGCCCGCGGGTCTGGGTCGGGTCGGGCTTGATCTTTTAGGCCCGATCTTACCTCTAGTATGAACCCAGACATGGAGACATAATTACCGATGCTTTTGTAGAGCTTTTGAAAACAGATAAATCTGATCTCAATGTCTTCCATGAATTTTAATGAGATATATACAGACAGAAATGTCATGGTATCTGCTGTAAATCAAAGTATTGCTTACATCTGTGTTTACAAATGACTTATCACGGGAATTATTATTACGAGGGAACAAATTTAGTATTTTGTGGGAACGAAATATGATTTTATAGGAATGAAATGCGATTTCACGTGAATGAATTTTTTTATTTATTTTGCCCATGTCAGATCACTGGCTCTGTATAAAACAGAAATAAAACTAACCCTTTAAATATTTTCTGGATGAACACAGGAAATGTACCATGGTTCCACATTAGAGGCATGCTGCAGTCAGTGAAGTAGGGTTACTTAGTTTATAGCTTTCATTTATTTAGATATTTACTACAATAGTAAATACCGTTATGAATTTATCAGCAAACAAATGTTTGCTGTTGGTCAGATGTCTACACTGTGATCACTTGTGAGCAAAGTGTCAGAAGGAGCAGAGCTGCAGGAGCTTTGAAACAAAAACTTCAGAGCTCCCCAGCTGCAGAGCAAACACCAGCACTTATTCTGGGCTCAGCTCCTAGGTGGTCCAAGGAGAGCCATATTTTAAGTCCTCCTTGACAGACTTACAACTCACAGACTGAGACTAGATGTTGACTTTGCAATAGAGGAACAGTTTATGGCCATCAACATAAGGTGCACAGATTTAAGGAATCCCTCCCTGGAAAGCTTCTATTAACTTTGCTTACCCATTTTTCAAGACCACGGTGGGTTCTGCCATCTATAAATTTCCCATAAAAGGGCTCTTGTGTGGGTTTGTCTGTCTGTGTGGATGTGTGTGTGTGTTCTGGGGGTCTTTTGGTATTTTCAGCTAATATGCAAAGTATGCCTTAACATACAGTATAATATATTCATAGTTCTGTTTTACCCTCATGCATAAAGCAGTACAAATCCTCCGGGCTTTCATTCATTAAGAACTGCTGAACATACATTTACTCACAGATGGTAGCATGTTCTGTAAACTGCCAGCAGAGACCTACCAGCTTTGCAGAATAATCCAAAGGAGCAGTTTGCTTTTGTTAGTGTTTATTAGGGTACAGCACAGTTACAGCCACAGAAAGAGGAGAGTTGAAAGTTCCTCCCGGCTCTGCCCAGATAAAAGCATCAAACGGACCTCATCCAAAATAAATGAAGAGAGAAAGTGAATGTCACGAAGCAGGCAGACGGCTGGTGCCAATTGCAGCAGGTTTAATTAGCTCAGCTAAAAGTTCACAAAGCGAAATCAGGGTCAGCAAGGCAGGGGTCAATAACTAGCGTGGGAGTGTCAGAGAAGAGACTGGGGTAGTCAGGATCCAGGCGAGATGAGGAGCAGGCATCAGGCAAACGAAGTCAGAGACAAAACAGGGTCAGGAAATCAGAAGATCGGGTCTGAATATATCCCTTTTTAACGCAGGCAGTGTGGAACAAACAATGCTTCGCTCTGAGTGAGGCTCAGTGCAGTACTTTAGTATACTGTGAGTGATTGCAAATGAAATGGCATCCAGAAACTGTGTGCTGTGGTTGCTGGGTGATGTAGTGTGTTTAGAACTCTGAAGATTGCTCTCACTGATGTCCAGAGGGGGAGACAGAGCTCTGACTTCTGACAGAGTCCCCTTCCTGTCACCGGCAGAAGCGGGGGGCCCTCCTAATCCGAGGTCGGGGAGCTGGTCTGTCCGGGTGGCATGGGTGGAATTTGCTGATCAGAGAGGGGTCAAGGATGTTGTCAATGGCGACCCAGGAGCGTTCATCTGGGCCGCATCCCTCCCAATCAACCAGATATTGAAGCCAAGTCCCCGGCGCTGGAAATCTAGGCTCTCTCTGACGAGATTGGCCACCTCATCATCCAACCTCAAGGGGGGAATGTCGACGTCAGCAGGTTGTGACCACCGGCGTTCAGTGAGACGTGAAAGGTGAGCAAGTCGCTGTATTCAGGAGGTAACTGAAGGCAGTAGGACACAGGGTTGATTTGTTTGGTTATCTGGAACTGTCCCTTGTTCCTGGGACTGAGCTTTTTGCAGGGGAGCACCCCCCCCTCCCCGTGCCTAAAACTGCTACTAGGAACTAAAACAGCTATCCTGTGAACGGAGGTTGAGCACTTTCTCCTCGTGCCATGGTTGGTCCAATAGAAAATTGGAGATAGAGGGAGGGGCTATGACAGTTTCTAATGAGGATTTACCATTCATGCATTATATACAACTACTCTGGAGGTGGGGTCAGTAGGGGAGCAGCCTTAGTAGCAAGCCTCTTCCCAGACACTTTGTCTATAAGAATATCAAGAAATTTCCATATACAATCTTTACAGTGTGTTTTGGGTCTTCTATGATGCCTCCTCTTGGTTTGTAACTTTACGCTACATTTTAAATCACAGTTGGCCCTATGTTGGCCCTGTGTGTAACAGCCTGATTGAACATACAGCATAAAATCCCATGCTGAGGTTAGACCATCAACCGGACTTTACCCTCACAGCCTAAGGATTGTGATTTCTGTGATTTGAAACTACCTTATGGCCCCCTTTTTTAGTGAAGGGAATCTCTACTAAGTTATGCCAATCAAGAAGTCAATGTTGCCACTAGTGCAGGGGTGTCAAACATACAGCCCACGGGCCGAATCCGGCCCGCCAAATGGTTCAATCCCGCCCAGTCATGAAGAGTAAAAATTATAACATTTTTAAAAGAGAAAGCACGTTTCTAGCCCATTCCCGTGGCGACTTATGATTTTCTAATGAAATAACCAAAATGCGCAATTCCGCCACTAGGGGGATCAAAGGAAAAGCAAAACAGGTGAAACAGCATATCTCTGCATGTGCCAAAAGCAAAACCTAACAGCTCTGTGTCTGGGTCAGATGCAGTTTGGCTCCCTGCGAGCCCCATCGTTGTTGCATTGCAGTAAGAATGATCAGTAGTGACACTAATGTCCAAAATGTTGTCAAAAAGGAACAAAAGGGTTGAAGTGGAGGGCTGAGCTTTCCAGTAAAAATTGAAAGAGTTTTAGTTTTTCAGAGTTAAATGCAAAACCTGCATGTTTAGTATGTCATCAACAGGTGCCTAAAAGAATACAACATTCAGAACCACTATGAGACTCACCATAAAGAAAAGTTTCACCATTTACAGTTAAGAAAAGAGAAGATTTACCAACTATTAGCTGGACTGACAAAATAACCGTCTGTTTTTACTTCAGCCGTGACGTCAGTGATAGAGCAGTGACACCTAGCTACCTTATTGCAAAAAGGTTGGTGCAAACATCCAAACCATTTCTGGATGTGAACTGATTGAAAAATGCTGAAGGCTACAGAAGTCTTGTGCCCCAAAAAACAATCAACCTTTGCTAGCATGAGTCTGTCAAGGATTATGATTCCATACAACATCTGTGAGGAGACATGGGTGCCAAATGAAGGAATCTAGTCATTTAGTATATTTTTGGTCACTATTGATGAAAGCACATACACAGATATTGCACAACTGTGCATATTTATTAGAGGTGTTAAAGAGACGTCACAGTGGAGTTTCTTGAGTTGATGGACACAACAACAGCTGATGACATAGTCAGCTCTCTCGTTACTGTACTGGACAATGCTGGAGTGAACTGGTCACGTGATGTCAGAGTCTGGTCACTGATGCCGCCCCATCAAAGGTCAGGAAAAGGGCAGGTGTTGCCACAAAATTCAGGCAGAAACCAGGAAAAGACTCTTGGACATGCACTAACAACTAAATGTTGTTAGTGCATGTTAGCCTTCACCTAACCATACTTCGGGCTTCGTTCTGGCAGAAAAAAGCACTGACCACACAGATTAAAAATAAAATGAGCGAACAGGCGCTTCATAATAACCATAACATAGCAATAATAAACGTACGTTTGAAAGATCATCTCCTATATTGCGGAGCTGCTAATAGATGGACTAGTGTCACTATGACTCTGATGTAAATTCACTCCTGAGCATGCGCTGTTCACTCCGTCACGCAGCAGAGCGGCTTTTCCAAACCCGTTGGTGATGGTGGATTTTTTCACGCTGCTTTTAACGATTGCTTTTAACTTGAAAGCTGCATCATATTGTTGTGGCCATCACGTGCACGTTGGGTCTAATGGCACCAAAGGATTCTGGGATGCGGCCGGGCATGCGTGTTTCGTTTTGTTGAACCATGACTGAAGTGTCTAAGACCTGAAGTCAGGTCCATGCTGTTTGGCTGCTAAGAGGTGTGTTGAAAAACAAATGCCTTGTTTCTTGGAGTTGGATAGAGTACTCAACCCATGCTCTGAGTCCGCAAGTACGATCATGGCAGCCGTCAATTAAATCCATAAATTAGCCACGTCACTGAATGAGCCACAGGGCTGCAAGCGCAGGAAAAAAGTAGCGGCTTATAGTCCGGAAATTACGGTAGTCTAATTTTTCATTTATTCACATGTTTACATTTTAGGCAGGTGTTTCATTTTTTCTGTAGCCCCTCTCGAGTTTATTATTGGAATTTCTTGAGTGTCAGATGTAAAGTATTGAGGCTTGGTATAGACTGTGGGTGTCCATACTTTTTGCAAAGAGGGTCAGATTTGGTGAGTTGAAACTGTGTGAGGGCCAATCATTTGGCCAGCATTGTTGAACTATCTTAATAAGATTAAATGCAAATTAATAGTTTAATGAACATTTGATTGTAATGGTATTTTTATTTCTTCAAATAGAACACAAATACATCTAAAGATTTTTTGACCAAAATGACAGTGAAGTCCACATTTAAAGACTTGAAATAAAATTAAGAAAGGTCTGTCTGGAAAATATACATGTCACAATAAATTTCGGTTCATATAAAATGTTACATTTTATTCATTATTAAAAAAACAACAACAATCTAAAACAAACAGTACAAAATCAATAAAATGAATAAAAAACAGTAAAAATATTAACTCACACTGAGTTACAAGCCAGGGAGAAAAAGTGAGTTTTCAACTTGGATTTAAAATCATTCAGTTAACAGGCCTGCCTAACCTGCATGGGGAGTGCATTCCACAAGATGGGGCCAGCAACGGCAAATGCTGAAAGACAATCACCTCTGTCTTTTCCTCATTGAAGTGGAGAAAGTTAAGAGCCATCCACGTGTTTAATTCCTCCAAGCACTCAATTAAAGGGCTGATGGAGTAGGCATCCTTCTTGGTTATTGGCAGGTAAATCTGAGTATCATCCGCACAGCAATAAAAAGCACAGTTGTGCCTTCTAAGAATTGAACCCAGGGGGATTAAGTAAAGGGAGAAAAGCAGAGGCCCAAGGAGTGAACCCAGCGGGACCCCATCCAGTAGCAGAGGAAGACTGAACATTGTTGAGGTTTACACAACTAACTTCCCAGCACTAATGTGATGGGTGATACTGATATCTTGATTGCATCAAAAAGACCATGTTTTTGGCTCAACGACTTTGGTTTTGATGCTTAAGATGTCACTGAGAGTTCTTTAGTCTTGTCTTTACATGCTCTTTCTTAAAGTTCATTACAGAATGTCGTCTCGCACAAGTTTCAACAAGTTGCTTTCATCGAGGGCTACCCAAAAAAACTCAAGCTCCGCTCCTTTTTATTTGACTCACGGGTTCTTGTGAAAAAACGCTGCTGTGCTGTAAAACAGTTCCTTCATTCTTTTCACACCGTTTGTCAAAGTTAGCATTTCTGGTCTACATACACATCCCAAACTCCTCAAAAGCAGCCACGGTCTCTTTGCACACCAAGCAGCCAACCTTAAAATGTGTTTTTAACATAATAAAAATGTATTGTTGTTGTGCATCTGATCAGTCTGCTGTTGGGGTGACACAAAAATGGAATGTTCATTAATCTGTTGAAATCTTGGCATTGCCTCTGTTATATCTGCGTCTGACATCCTTCCCTCCACAACATAATGGAAGCTTCACGCAGGTATTCTATTTCTAATCCATCAATGTTGCGATAAAAAGCAGGACAAACAAGAAACAAGTCCGGGTTTCAAAATAAAATCTTCCATTGTACTTAAAAAAAACAAAAAAATAAAATTCTACTTGACATGTCCACACGATAATGCACGTCAACACCGCGAATAACACCGGCGTCCATTTTTGCCTTGGACGACAAAAGTCGAATTTTGGAAGTATAAAACCATTCGGCTCCGGACACAATGTAAAGTAGCTGACGGTTGTAAAATGGACACCCCATGCAAGACAACAGAGATGCAAATTGACTAGTTTGAATTTGGGGTTAGTCTGAGCTCTTATATGGGTTTTAGTCTTTCTGATCAATTACTGCTTAAAGGAGACCACCACAGACTTGGGTTTGCCAGGATTTGTCGAAGAATTACGCTCTGACAAGTTTTTGCTGCACCAGTTCACAGCACATAGTCAGCAAATAGTGAGCTTTTATTATTTAGAGCACAATAATGGAGCGGCAACATCCCTCTCCTTTAGTACAATAAATCTTAACTTGGTCAATTTTTACCTTCCCCCAAATGCATCCTTTTTCGTTTATGCCTTTTATTTTTTGCTTGCTTTAGTATCAGACGCTGATGGCGAGACTTCCAAACTTTCAATGGCTTTATTAGCCCACATAAGAATTTTAAATATGACAGCTTTGCAATATTGACAGAAAATTTGTGGGATGTGTAAGGATTCTGTGGTTTTGTTCTTGGTCATGTTTTTGGTTTTCTTTGTCAGTCACTCCACCTTCAGGTTCATGATCCACAGCTGTCTTCAGTTAATTGCCCTCAGCCTATTTAAGTGTCTTGGTTTCTGTTCTTCCTTGTCAGGTCATCTGCTCTGTTTTGTCACAGTTTGTTTCCAGTTTTGTTTCCACTCATAGTTTGAGTGTTGAAAAATGAAACTAATATTCTGCAATAAACTATCCACTCACTGTATGGATCAAGTTTCAATGACAGAAGTGTTTATTTCTTTTCTGTTTTTATATATATTCAGAAAGGCAGTTGTAATTGCCGTAATTTCCGGACTATAAGCCGCTACTTTTGTCCTGCGCTTACAGTCCCGCGACATATTCAGTGATGCGCCTTAATTACGGATTTATTTGGCGGCCGCCATGAATGTATTTTCAGTTTCAGAGCATGGGTTGAATGCTTACTCAACTCCAAACAAGCCAGTTATGTTTGAACATACCTTTAAGCAGCCCAACAGCATGGAGTTGACTTCAGGTCTTAGACACTTTAGTCATGGTTCAACAAAAGAAACACGCATGCCCAGCCGCATCCCAGAATCCTTTGGTGCCATTAGACCCAACGTGCACGTGATCGCCACTACAATAAGATGCAGCTTTCAAGTTATAAGCAATCGTTAAAAGCAGCGAGAAAAATCCACCACCACCAACGGGTTTGGAAAAGCCGGTCAGCTGCGTGACGGAAAAGCTGCAATCTACAGCTTGGCTGCACGTAAATATGTGGGAATAACATCAGCCTTTATTTTGTCGGGACACGACTGGAAATACAAATTGACGTGATTGTTTTAACGGTTTCTAAGGACTGAGCGGAATTTTACTTTGAAAAGCTCACACCGACCCAAAGAAAGCCGTGTGAGCTGGAGACATGTTCTCCTGCTGCTCGTTCACATAGAGCTGCGGGACCGATGGCAGTCTGAAGGCTCCCACACGTAACAACGCTTCCGCCCCTCATCTACAAAACGTACAGTATTAAGTCCGATTGCTCTGCACAGACACGATTCGCTCCGTCCACTGGCGCAAAGGGGACGAAGCGCTACTCCCTGGAGCCGCCCTGGCCAGGCATGTCGGAGAAGATAAGAAGGAGCGACAAGGAGCGCGCGGGGCGAGCGTGGAGCGCATAGGCGTCCGCGGAGCTACAGTGTTTGTTGTGGAAGGAAACTTCTGACGCATGAGCCGCGCTGAGGAGCGCGTATAGCGCGTATCGGGATGTGGCGCGCGCCTTTCAGTCGCCGCTGCTTTATTTTACTGGTGTGTTTTTTTAACCAGACCTGTTACTACCATAATGCTGCCACGACACAAGCGGAAGGAGAGCTGTTTCCGTTCACCCCTCCATCCACTGCTGCTCCTTGCTCATTCTTAAACACGTACAACAGTATGGCGACACAGGGCGTTGGCCCCGCCTTTGGCCCCTAAGACTCATGGGAAATGGGGAATCGCGGAGGTAAATTTCCTCATCATAACTGAGGGATGTAATGTTGATTATATGGTTACTGTTTGTAATTTTATGTATAATACCTAGATTGTCAAAAAAAAAAAAAAACATAACTGAGGAACTTGTGAACAGAAGTGACATGTATGCTGTTTGGCAGATGTGGGTGTATTCAAGTTCATGAGTTGACGCAAGGCTGTCTCCTCCCACTTTTGCACCCAATTTGGGAGTCAGGACTTGCTTTGTTGAGCTGACGGCGTTGCGTGATGCATGCGGCTTGTACACTGGTGCGGCTTACATTTGTTAGAAGTAAGCTTAATACGTGGAAATGAATGGGTGCGGCCTGTAATCGGGTGCGCTTTGTAATACGGAAATTACGGTAACACATAAAGTGTTTATAGTTTACATACAGTTTTGTGAGGTAAGAGAAAAAGCATATGTGGCAACAGCAAGTCTGACAAGTGGGAAGACCCAAGGCACGAGAGAAGTGTATGTTAAAGCCTATAGTTGTACCTGCTGCAGAGTATACCTGTGAAGGTATCTACACACCAGGCATTTGATGCAGGTTACTGGACTGTCGCTATCTCATACTACCACATGTACTCACAGTTGGAAGGCTTGGTGTGAAATTTAGAAGCTATGGAAATCTCTTAAAATATCTTGTTAATTTTGCTCCAAGCTTTTGAGGTTGAAATTGACTTTGAGACATTTTCTAATGATATTACAGCAACAATGTTGCTGCTAGTCAGAGCAAAACATAAAAAAGTGGACACATTTAGTTTCATCAACGACCACACGAGATCACATGTGAGCTTTTTACCCCACCCCGCCTTAAAAAAATATTAAGAACAATCAGAAGGGGGAAATAAAATATATATTGGTAAATTTCTATCATAATCAAAAGTGGAAATTTTTCCTGCATTTTTACTTTTTGTGAATCTAAGTGAAGTAAAATACAAGCAAGTGTCCTTGTGAAACTATTAAAGAGCTGTTGGATATTTTATTTTTAAACCTGTTTTTGTGAATCATCTTTTCAATCAATCTTTTTTAAACAGCATATTGATAAATCATTAAAAAAATCAAATATAATCTGAGATTACTCCAGAAAATATTTGTTGTTTTCCTAGTTTAGTGCAACACCAACAGTAAAAGTCTTTTAAAAATGTTATACGTTAATAATCGATTTTTTTTAATCACAAAAAGCACCACTGTTTTTCTCACTTCATGTCGTTTCTGTGCAGCCTTTTTCCAAATTAACGCTGGACAAACGTGAACAGTTAACTATTAAATGGAAAGTGGCTCAGGTGGTTGAGCGGGTCGTCCAATGATCGAAGGGTTGGCGGTTCGATCCCCGCTTCCACCAGCCAAAAATGTCGTTGTGTCCTTGGGCAAGACACTTCACCCTCCTTGCCTCCAGTGTGGCTCCACTGGTGTGTGAATGTGTATGAATGATCCCGGTGATGGTCAGAGGGGCCGTAGGCGCGAAATGGCAGCCACGCCTCTGTCAGTCTGTCAGTCTGCCCCAGGGCAGCTGTGGCTACAACCGTAGCTTACCATCACCAAGTATGAATGAGGAGTGAATGAATAATGGACATAATGTAAGCGCTTTGGGTGTCTTGAAAAGCGCAGATAAATCCAATCCATTATTATTATTATTATTATTATGTATAGATGTAATAGAAAATGTTAACAATATATTAAAAAATAATAAATCATTACATTATCAGCATATGCTGAGTAAACTAGAGGTCTGTGCCTTTAGTTCAACCCAGTTCAAATAAGATTGCAAGATCTGCCGTGAGGCTGCACTCTGTGTACTGCTTCACCTCGCAGCCTGCGCTGAACAAGATATACACAAAATACACAGATTTTCAGGAAAATAAGGATTTAAATGATAAATATGAATTGCATTTAAAGAACAGATTACTGGACACATATGTCTTGTATTATTAGTTACTCATGATGGTATGGACAATTGTCAGAGGGGTGAGGGGGAAACCCCAGAACTACAAAAATGTAGGGATCCGCTGGGAGTTTGCCAGTCGCTCCAGAGACAGCAGAAGCCTTTGTTATAAAAATGTTTTAATAAAATGATTTAAAACCAAGAAAAAAACAAAGAAACTCTGATGACATAAAACTACACATTTGAAGCAAACGCAGCAGGCATGCAATCCAAGCAAAAACCAGCCAAGACAAACCCAGTCATGAAATAAAAGATCAAAGTCAATCTCTATAAAACCCAACTAAAATCCACTGGCGACTGAACTACAGCCTACTAATAAAATCTTGGGGTATAGCTGGCACATTTAACTTTAGGAAGGGTAAAGCCCATTCACCCCTCTGCATCTCCAATGACAGTGTACATACAAAGTAATCTTTCTAGGGGTATGCCGCTTCCCTTTTCCTGTTTTTCTGGTCTACGCCCCGATGAGGACCCGGGATGGCTGTGGCTGGCGCTTGGCCGTCTCAAAGCGTCATGGATTGCGCACTTGTGGCTCCAAGCTCTCATCCTGCCTGCGCCTTGCAGACCACGCCCAAGCGTCACAGACACCTCTGGTTTTAACAGACCTCTCTGCCCTTGCAGGCCACACACTGGTTTCCTATATGAAAAGAACAACCTCCCTGCTCTTTGTGTAACCACGCCCTCCCACAAAGGTGTCCGTCATCCACCATCAGCAAGCTGTGAGAGCAATCAGAAACCACATGCTGACACATAAACATTTTTGAACTACGGAGTCACTGAGTGGTCGACATCTAAATTTTGTGTGTGCTTCCTGTTTGCTCTGTACAGGTTTGCCCATTTTTCGCCCACAGACACCCCATATAGGAGCAGTTGTGACTAAGCCATAACGTGTACCACTGTGCTGGATCCCACATAACATTCTTATCCTCACCTATACCACTTTAAGTGACCAGGATCTTTGAAAACTCTATAATCTCAAAATAATAATGGATTGGATTTATCTGCGCTTTTCAAGTTACTCAAAGCGCTTACATTGTGTCCATTATTCATTCACTCCTCATTCATACTTGGTGAAGGTAAGCTACTGTTGTAGCCACAGCTGCCCTGGGGCGGACTGACAGAGGCGTGGCTGGCAGTTCGCGCCTACAGCCCCTCTGACCATCATCGGGATGATACACATTCACACACCAGTGGAGCCACACTGGAGGCAAGGAGGGTGAAGTGTCTTGCCCAAGGACACAACAACAGTTGGCTGGGGGGACTGACACTTGCCAACCCTTTGATCATTGGACAACCCGCTCAACCGCCTGAGCCACTGCTGCCCATCTGAAATATTCAAAATACTGAAATTTTCTAAAATGTTTCTTCATTTTTAGATAATACGCTTTTTTTTCTGACTAGTTTCCCTGTCACGTCTGAGTTCCTCTCTTGTGAAGCCAATGTCTTGCTGTACTTCAAACCAAAATCCCTCAGGTGTGAGGGCTTACACACACTGAAAACAGCATGACATGTGACACCCTTTCACATTCAGGAGTACTCAGACCTAAAATGGTACAAATTTCAAGCTTAAAACCCTTTTTTTTTTAAAGTTTGTTTATTTTATTTACACTTCCAAAAAATGTCACAAGAATAAAATAATGCAATTACCCTACATTTACAATTACACCTACAGTTAGAAGATTTGTACAGTTATTAATTTCTCCCTAATGATCAATTTTCAAATGGTCAACTCTTTTGTGAATGAAAAGGGATCTTCCATTCGTCCTTATCAAATCTGAGTTCCTGAGTGGTTAAAGTTCCACCTGATTTAACTTTCAACATTACTTTCAATGGGGGCACTTTTTGTACGTATAGAGCCCAAGAATGATTGACATAAACTGCGTAGCGTACCTCAGATTTTTCATTGAAAGTGGTCTCTTAAACATGTGTCTGCAGAAGAAATACCAAGAACTAAATTATTGAGATTTGTAAAAACAGTTCATGCCATATGAGTCCAATAATTCCCATAACAGTTGGTATTGGCTGTTTGATAGGGTTGCGAGGTTGGTCTGAAAGTTTACTGAGTGCGACAAAACAGCTCAGTTTGACATATTTCGCTGCTCGCGCTGAAAGACTGTGGCTTTGTGTAGAAATCTGACACAACAACCTACAATCTTTGTGGATATTCATGGTTGGTGTTACTCCATTAGATATACGTGTTGCTTGTTTTAGTTCTACTTACAATGTTCCCTTTTGACAAAATTTGCAGTGAAGGTTATCCTTTGGTGAGCCTATTTCTTGCCATTAGCGGTGGTGCTATAATGGACTCAGAACTGCTGAGAGACTCTCAATGATGCTTCTTCACTCCCCACATTTCCTCACTCTGCTCTGTCGGATTCCTTATGATTTCTGTAATTGTTAACTTTTATTTGCCCCCCTATAACTTATGCTTCAGTGTTTGTCCCTCTCCTGTACTCTCAGCTGCCAATAAATGTAGGGAGGACTACAAGAGTCTCAAATGATTGGATTTTTTAAGAGTTTCTTTGGATTTTGGGTGTTTTTTGCTTTCTCTCTTCAACAACGCGGGCTGACTTTAGCGTGGGATCGGGGCTGCATAAAAAAATGAAGGGATGCTGAATATGGAGTGTACATCTGTTGTCACTATGGTTGTTGCTGCTCTGCTCCAAGATAATGCGCCTCTGGCACTTCTGTCAGCCATGCAGTCATACACCGCCACTGGGTCTCTGCCTCCTCATGCCATCTTTTAGAAATGAAGGCAGGGACATGCAACTGGGAAGAAAGGCTAAACACACTCAACTGCTGTCTACGATTCTTTTGACTGAATGACTCATTGAATAGGGTTCACTGTGTAAGCACAGCCCTTTGTGTGTTTAATTTTACCTGAGCACTGTCACAAATAGCCAACTAAGTGAATCCGTGCTGTGCTTATCAAGTCTCACACTTATCATCTTTTGATCTATTGTAAAAGTATTCCCAGTTGTCTGTTTTTAGCCAAAATAAAACAAAACTGGGTCATTTTCTAGGACAAAGTTTCTGTAGAGCAGCAGTAATTCCTCAGAAATTTGTCTCTGAGTTGTGGGCAGCACTGTTGGTGTTGAGCAACACTGCCTCCCCTTCCTCTCCCTCTTGGTAAGAGCTCCAAGGGCGGAGCTTGTGGCCAGTCCAGCATATTTTGTATGTCACAGCTAGAAGCTTTTTCCAAGACATTTTTTCATCTGAATCTGATTTACAATAACTTAAATCAAGATAAACTCAGAGGTGAAACTTTAATCTTAATTTCCTTTTTATATATCCTCCATCATGAGAGAGCCACTCATAGAAGTTCACTGTTCTTATAATTCTAATTCAATTTTATTTGTATAGCCCAAAATCACAACATCAGTCGTCTCAATGGGCTTCATACTGGTAATTGGAAAGTAAACAAAATCAAAAGGATCAGAATTCATAGAATGCAATAGGAACATTCTAAACTGAACTAACTAAACAGACTAAACTAAACTGGGCATCCCTGCCCTAAGACCCTTCTGCGCGGTAAGGAAAAACTCCTACACGTAACGTTTTCCACGTAAAAAACGTACTTAAATTCTTGAAATCGTTTCAACTCGGCTTCTCCCAATAAAACGATACACTACGAACCACATTTATACTGGCGGCTTTATGTTGCCGTGAATGTGTTAGCTCAGTGGGGCAGTTAATGGGTTTGTCATGCAGAGGTTCTAAGTTCGAGGCTGGTGACAGATTGGTGTTAGATAGTTTTTTTTTTTCTTTTGCCTTGCCTTTCTTGATAAAATTGAGTTCGACTAACTCAATTATGTTTCATTACATGGACGAATTTTCTTTGAGGTGGTGCTACTCATATTTATTGGATGGAAATCCTGCCCACAATTAAATTAAGTTCATGAGTTATTGTTTTGAGTGCAGCTGAGGGTACTGGAGACAGATCCCCCCCCCCCCCCCCATGCGGACATAATGGTGCCTGTTGGTCAAATAGTCCTTGATCCAGGACACCAAGAATGGTTGCACAGACATCTTGGTGAGCTTCTCCTGCAGCAGGTGAGAATGTATGGTGTTAAAGGCACAGAAGAAATCAAAGAAAAGCATTCTCACGGTGCCACCTCCTTCATCCAGGTGGGAATAGGTGCGGTGTAGCAAGTAGAGGATTGCGTCCTCCACCATTAATCTCTCCCTGTATGCAAACTGTAGTGGATCTTGGACATGCTGCACCTGCGGCTTCAGCTGCTGAAGCACTAACCTCTCAAAGGTCTTCATCACATGTGAGGTCAGTGCTACTGGCCGATAGTCCTTGTTTTCCTTAGGGTGCTTGACCTTGGGGAGAGGAACAATGCACGAGGTCTTCCAGAGGGATGGAACATGTCCCACATTTAGGCTTAGATTGAACGAGTGCTGAAGAGGAGACCCAAGCTCATTTGCACACGTTTTCATAAGCCTGGGACACACTCTGTCTAGAACTTCAGTTTAGTTTTATCTTGTTTTATTTGACACACCTTTCATTCAATCTTCCAGCTTCCTTGTCTCCTGTCCTTCTGTCCTTTCCCGCCCTCTCTATCTGTCTATCTTGCGATAATTCAGGAACTTAACTATACTACATTTTCCTCCCTTGTTTAGAATAAAAAACTTCCTACCACATACATTTTTCTATAATAAACAAATCACATTGTTCTCAAACTAAATTTCGTATAATAAACAAATCACATGGTTCTCAAACTAAAATCAAATTCTGTTCAAATACACTTGTGACAAAACTTGTCAACAAATGAGAACATATACATGTTATTGTTTTTTTTTCTATTTAAGTCTCTCTGTATCTGATGGGCTCTCTGATAACCCATCCCTTCCTGGTAGTGATGACATCAGATGAAGAAGGGTCACGTTCTGGTGGAATCTCAACTGCTTAAGTAGTCTCTGCAGTGGACGCATCCTTTACCTCATGATAGTTTGGTTCACTGCAGGCTGATGAAGGCTCTGGGATGTCAAAGTCAACATCCAGTGGTGATTTACAAAGATGTTTGACACTCCTGATCACTTTAGATCCATCCTCTGTGTTGACCAGTTCAAACGAGTTGTCAAAGGTGTTCTTCAGCAATACATAGCGAGTCTCTCTGAATGTTGGATCAAGTTTTCCATTTTCCATACTCGCAATGTAAACTATATCACCTGCTTTAAAATTGTGCTCCTTTGCTCTGCTGGTCTGGTCAGTGTAGTGTTTTATTTTGGTTTGGTATTCCTCATGATGCTTTCTTACATCTGTGGCTTTCTCCTTTTCCATTAGAAGTAGATCTTTTTCCAGATTTGGACATTTAGTGCGGATGTCTCTTCCAAACATTAACATGGCTGGTGTTTCTCCTGACGCTCTGTGTGGTGTTGAACGATATGCCATTAATATTTTTGGAAGTTCTTCTTTTCATGTTTTTCCTTCCCATTTGCTTGCCCTGAATGCTTCCTTTAACCCTTGTGCTATCTTAGATGACCCCACCCTTACTTTGACGTGTTCTTCCTACCATGACAAAGGTGGATAAAGGTGGAAAGATTTCATGTAATCCATGGACACCAGTCATGCCACTGTCAGGAACAGCCTCTAGGGGGATAGCCAAATCTAGCAAATATTGTTGTCAGTTCTGTAACTACAGTAGCTGAAGAAATGTCTGAAATAACAACAGCCTCTGGAAACAAAGTGTAGTAGTCTATCACAGTCAATATGTACTGGTTTTGGATTGGACCTACCAGATCCATAGCAATCTTAGTCCATGGTCTTTGTGGCAGTTCTAGTGGTTGGAGGGGTTGGTCTTCATGTAGTGGCTGGTTGAGAACACAGGCGGAGCAGTTTCTGATCAGTCTTTCTACATCTAAGTCCATGTTGGGCCAGTAGAATTTACTTCTTAGATATTGTTTGGTACAAACCACCCCTTGGTTAGACTCGTGTACGATCTGCAGTGCTTGTCTTACCATTTCTCTGGGTAGCACTGTCCTCTTAGTAGAAGTCTGTCATATGTACATAACTCTCTTGTACATCTGTTTTATGGCTGCAGTTCCACTGGAACTGGATTTGTCTCAATGATTTTGTTTAGTTGTTTCAGTGTTTCATCCTCAGCTGTTTTCTGCTTCATGTCCTGAAGGCTCATAGCTTGTACTCCATGCATCGTCAATGACAAGACTTTGTCTACATATGTTTCCACATACTCTTTATACTCAGTCTCAGGTAAAGAAAGTCGTGAGAGTAAGTCAGCAACATTGGACTTTCCTACTATGTGTTCGATATTGTAGTCGTATAGTTGTAGTCTTAAGCCAAGTGTCTGTATTCGTGGAGGTGTCAGCGTCGCTTTGTCTGGGTTGAACATGTAATTTAGAGGTTTGTGGTCCGTTTGCAAAGTAAACTTGCCTCCCCACAAGTAGCTTCTAAAATGTTCCACCGACCATACACAACCTAAAGCCTCACGTTCTATTTGGGAGAAGCGATGTTCAGTTGGAGTCAACGAACGACATGCATATACTACTGAGTCTGTAGCAAAACTGTGCCTAGTCCTACTGGGCTTGCATCACTAATGACTACTGTAGGTGCACTTAGTTTAAAGTGTGGATGCCATGCTTTGAACAACTTTGTCAAATAAAAAAGCCCTTTAAACGCTGATTCTATTGATACCAATAGTTAGCGTCGAAAAAAATCCGAAGCATATGAATAATAGACATCTCTAAGAGCGCAGGCTGGAAGTGACCTCGATATGACCTGTGACGTCACGAAAGGCGTTGACTTTCGCAGTTCCGCTTCGGACAGCATGTAAACAAAACAGGTAGTCTTCGTTTCTCTCGTGTTTAAATCTGTTAATCATCAACATGCCTGGTCGTTGTGTGGCAGCTGGATGTTGCAATACATCTAGTGAAAGTGTTTCTGTGTATAAAATTCCCAAAACAAGAAACGCTGCTGAAAAGGGGAAAGTTCAAGAAGGTGGACGGCGAAGGATTTTTCCCTCCAGATCTGCAGGAGAGAAGTCTGCGTTTCGAAGGGACAAAAACCGGGACACAAACGAAGAATTTTGAACGGAGAGTTGGGAGGAAGATCTTGGCTTCTGAGTCGAGGAAAGGCGGGTGAGCTGGAAGCGAGCGAGCCGTTTTCTGGGTCGGAGAGGACGGCGCTGGAGTCGGGAGCGGAGGCTGCTAAGCTAGGCTAGTGTGCATCACGATGGATCACATTGAGGCGAAGTAGTCGTGTTTTCTGTTGTCCTTGGATCCAACTGGAGTATTTCAACGCACTCAATGTTTTGCAAGAGAAGCAACAGGCCTGCAACGTTTTTTTTTTCTTTTGAGGTGCCGGTACCGTAAGTAAACTGAACTGTGTGTGTGTGTGAGCGCGCGCGCGCACGAGAAAAGGTTTCAAACTGGTTCAAACAGGTAAAACTGTTAATGTTCCACAGTTGTTAATGGTATACAGTGACTTTGTTAACTAAAGAGTAGTAATATCTGGGAAACTTTTATTTTGTGACATTTATTTTGTAAATTGGGTTGAAAACCAGTGTTTACTTTTGTTTAGATTAGGCCAAAAGGGGACATTTTGAGTATATTTTAGGGTAAGTAGCACCCACCCCCCTACTCTAAACTAACAGGAGGGGTCCACGGGTGCTACATAAAATTGGCAACTAACCATGCCGTGTTCTGGAGTCTAGCCGAATCTTCATGCTGGCTATCGTCATCGGCATCACTAGACCTACTACTTTCTGCTATATCCTCCTCACTTTCGCAAAAGGGTTTGAATCGATACGGTTGCAAAAGTGACTCATCATCATGATAATCTCCGCAACTTTCCTCTTCATCTTTCTGTTCATCTGATGATAAATCGCTAATAGGTAGCATCACTCTCTGCTTCGCTATCGGTGCTAGCCATGTTGTCTGCCTTTCGTTACGTCACAAACATGGCGGCGCGAAGTCGGCGGAATTCGTGAAGCCGGCGGCCGTCCTCGTGTATATCGCGTTTTTCGCTATTTATTCTTTTTCGAAAAATATTAAAAACAATCGCAACATGAAATAGAGACTATTTACTATATTTTGGCTTATTAAATAGGCCATGTCACCCACACTTTAAAGTATGCATGGCTCACTCACCAACGCTTCCTTCATTGCTTGAAATGAGCTCTCTGCTTCATTTGTCCATTCCCACACTTGTCCTTTTCTAGTCAACTTCCATCGCGGTTCTGATAAGTTTGCATAGTTCGGTATGCTATCGACTGTTGATACTGGATGTCTTTCCCCGATCACAGCTCTCTTCACTTCTCTGAGGTCTACACATAGCCTCACTTCTTTTGTGTCTTTCTTTGGTACAATCAGGATATTTGAAACCCATTCTGATCCTTCATTCACCTCTTCTATTATACCTTGTTCAAGCATCGTATCTAGTTCCTGGTTTACAGCTTCTAACATAGGATAAGGGACTCTCCTCAAACCCTGTGCTACAAGAGGGAATTTGTCATCAACTGTGACCTTATGACTGTAATCCTTAATCTGACCAAGTCCTTTAAAGACTAGTAGGTATTCTGTAACGAGGGATAGTGGATATATTGGTAGAAGGATGTTGGAGATGGAGCTGCCTGGCAGGAGGGCAAGAGGACGGCCATAGAGGAGATATATGGATGTCTTAACAGAGGACATGAAGTTGGCTAATGTTAGGGTAGAAGATGTTCATGATAGAGTGAGGTGGAAAAGGATGATTTGCCGTGGCGACCCCTGATGGGAAAAGCCGAAAAAATTGTATTCTTAAACAAGCTCGCTGAATCGTTGCGTCTGCTCTACTGTGTTCACTTTTCCCCCTGTGTTAAATATTTTTAACTCAAAAATAGATTTTCTTCCTAGCAGTGCTTCTAAATTACCTTCAATCACATATATCTTGTCCATGATTATGCTGTTCCTCATTTCTGCCTCAAAGTAACCCACAAGTGGAGTTGTCTGAGCATAAGCATAAAATCTCTTTTTGGTTGGTTTCAGTTCTGTTTTAGTGGACATTATTCTCCTATAAAGATCCTCTCCAATGAAATTTCTGCCACTTCCTGTGTCTATGACCATTTTCAGCCATTGTCCATTTACCTTAATTGTCTCAGTGCCTTCAGAATTCACAGCAGGGACAAACTCATCTGAATCAGAGTCAGAAGCATTCTGTACTACTGCTCTCACAGGTTTCCTGGATTTTATATTTTCTTTCTCTCTATTCCTGTCTTTAGTTGTGGCGTGCACGTTCTTTTTAAAACACATTTGTGCGTAATGTCCTGTTTTCCGACGGAAAAGAGACGTCGCTGTCTTTGCACCACATTCATCTGCTATGTGAGTGTTCATTCCACATCTGTGACACTGGGTGTCGCTGTCGGCTCGCTCTTGGCTGCCTTTTGTGTCACGCGCCGCTCCGGCTCGTGACACAAAAGTGCATGTGTCCTTTGCACGTGCACGTGCACTTTCAATAAGAGTTCTGTGACCAGAACTCTTATTGAAAAGTTTAGATTCTGTCTGCGCTGCTTCAAAAGCTCATGCAATTGACAATGCTTTGTCTAAACTCAGTCCATCTTCCTGTAATAAATTGTCACATAGCCGTTTCATCGTGCATTTCTCCACTATCTGATCCCGAAGCATGTCATTCTCCAGTGCACCAAAGTCACGTGACTCTGCCAGCTCTCTTGATGCATTTACAAACGCAACAACCGTATCATCCGGTTACTGAGCTTGGAGCCGAATCTTGTGTCGCTCCAGAACTATATTTCTCAGCAACAGTCTGAGCATGCGTCACTTTGTCTCCAGAAAGATTGATGTAAATCTTCTAAGTTGGCGCTCCTATGCAATGCAACAATGTGGCTCTTCTTACCGAATCTTGTGCATTAACCATACCACTGGCAACTTCTAAAAATCTATAGGAGTCCATCTGTAGGCTATATTCCGTGAATAAATCTGATGTGGTAAGGTTCAGCGGAACTGGCTGGGCTAGCTGAGCATAGCTTGGTCCTGGTGCAGCTCGTACAGAGCCTTGGCGCTGCTCGTCAGACGACCCCATGACGACTTCTTCGTCATGGGGTCCTTTGAAAAATAATCCTCGGCGCCAAAAATGTGTTGTCCAAATAAACAGTCCTTTAGTTTAGTTTTATCTTGTTTTATTTGACACACCTTTCGTTCAATCTTCCAGCTTCCTCGTCTCCTGTCCTTCTGTCCTTTGCCGCCCTCTCTATCTGTCTATATCGCGATAATTCAGGAACCCAACTATACTTCACCTATCATGACAAAGGTGAATAAAGGTGAAAGATTACATGTAATCCATGGACACCAGTGAAGACCATTGGAAAAAAAAAAGGTTCAGAGCACTGTCTAGTGCAGGGTTGTCAAAATCATTTTGGTTCGAGGGCCACATTCAGCCCGTTTGATCTCAAGTGGCCCGGACCATAACATAAAAGCAAAATAACAGCTTTGTTTTAAATGTTTTTACTCAATGTGGAAATCTTTTCACTTCACTTTACTTTTTGACAACATTTTGGTCATTAGGGTGTTGCTACTGATCATCCTTATAGCAAGAAAACAGCGGTAAGGCTCATAGGGAACCAAAGTGCATTTTGCCCAGAAACAGAGCTGTTAGGTTTCACTTTTGGCACATGCAGAGATGTGCTCTTTCACCTGTTTTGCCTTTCCTTTCCTCCCCCTAATGGCAGAAATGCGCATTTCGGTAATTGCTATAAAAAAACATAACTCGCCACAGGAATGGACTAGAAACTTGCTTTCTTTTTTAACCGTCCTTATGATTTTTGCTCTTCATGTGTGGGTCGGACTTAACCACCTGGCGGGCCGGATACGGCCTGCGGGCCGTATGTTTGACACCCCTGGTCTACTGGGTCTAGATGACCCAACTCCCAATGTTAAAGTGCCTAGGATAGCACAAGGGCTACAGTCCAGATTGGAAGAAGCCATGGTGAATACTGTAAACTAACTCAGTGTTTTTCAACTAGTGTGCCGCGGCACACTAGTGTGCCGTTGGAGATGGTCAAGTGTGCCGTGGAAAATTGCCCTCAGTCACTGATCTAAAAACATTTCCCATCTCCTGGAAATCAGCTCTTTGTTCATCCAGACAGGTCCTGATAAAACACTGAGTAGTTAGGAATATAAAAGATCATAAAATACTTTTTTCTTTGTGTTTATTTGATTCTATTAAAAGACATTTTGATAAGAATGACGGTAACGCGATATAGCTGCAGCTATAACTGTGCAAGGAAAAGTCCCGCAGCTTTTATTGTCTCCACGACTCCACCAATCATTCTTGAAGGCTTAATCACATGTCATCAGTCTGACCAATCAGAAGTGGTTAAAGTCTTCACTTCCTTGTTCCAATTTAGCTCATAACTCACTCAGTTCCAACAAAAACACCAGCTAAAGCTCGTCTTTAGTGGTGTAGCTTTCCACAGAATCCGGTATCAGACCGTGGAAAAAGTGAACAAAACCATGACGCTCAGAGACGCGAGTCTTTCTGCCTTTTTATCGCAGTTTTCACACTACATCTCCCATGATGCATTGGCTTAAAGGGACAGCGCGTCAGCGTACAATGAATCGTCTATGCTTCACGTCTTGAAAACACAACGAACATTCAGTTTGTATGTAACTTAACTTTTATTACATCTTTTAGAAAAAACATCTGCAACTTCCTGCTTTTTCTGCCGCAATTATCACAAAAATGCATGTCAGATTGCCGTGGGGGGGCTGTAGATCAAAACAGACTATGAGTTTCTGCATTTTTATTTTATTTTTGGGATGCTGGTGTGCCGCGGGATTTTTGTCAAGGTTAAAGTGTGCCGTGGCTCAAAAAAGGTTGAAAAACACTGAACTAACTAATAAAGCTTTATTGAGCTCCATCTGTGAGAAGGGTCCAATGAGTTTCCACTCATTCCAGCCATGTTGAGATTTAAATTCTAGATGAAATTCTCAGATGCCTGTGTGGGACTGCATACTTGCGGACAAACAGGTTACAGTTTTAAAACGACACATCAATATACCATTGCCCTGATCTCTATGCTGTTGCTGATGTAAACAAATGTATGCTAATGCAGAAAGACTGGTGTACAGTGACTGAGCCCCCACCTCATCTGGTTTTTTTTTTACTTGTCCTGTCCAACAGTTGAATCTTCTGACACACAAGGTGTATATTTGAATAACCCCTTTTGTAAGTTATACTAAACTTTATTCATACTAGTTATATTTGTAACAGTCTCATGTTGGACCAGACAGACAGAAGAAGGAACACTGCTCGGAATTAAGCCACGTTCACACCAGGCATGTGACGCGCATTCAAGAACGCACATTTGGCCCATGACGTTTACTTTGGTCTGCCACTACCCAATAGTTGCGCATGTTTATTAACTAAAAGTTGGAAGTAGAACAAAGCTTAGCTTAGTCTCTCACAGCTCTATTCCAATATATGAAAAATATTGGTGTCATAATTTCTCCTTCATGTCAATTTTTTCAAACAATTTGCACTTCCGTGAATTGAAGGAAAAGCCTTTCACACGTCACTACCAAATCCGACTCCCTGATTGCTCAAAGTTCAACAACGCAAGTTCAATGGCCGTGTGTTTTGTAGGTAGAGTCCTAAAAACAACACAATGTTTGAACGCGAGAGTTTTAAACATAGAAACCTGAAATGCGCATTTAGGCCGCCTTTACACTGCATTGTTCAAGTGACCTAATTCCGATTTTTTCCTCTCACGTGGCACAGATTGGATATGATCGGTGAATGTGTAAGCAGGACAAAAGCGCATGGATTCCGTTTTTCTCAGATCGGATACAGGCCTCTCTCATATGTGGAAATAAATCGAAAACAAATCGGATACGTGCATTTGCGTGTGCCATGTAAGCAGACAAATCGGATATTCCCCAGTAAATGCGAGTCGTACGTCAGTGACGTCAATTCAAGACACCACCAAGTGAGATTACATGACTTATTAAGTTGCTTTTTAAAGCGCTGATTTTGCTGTCAGGGTGTTACCTTTCAGCCTCAGGCTTCAGACCGTAGTTGGAAACCGCTGTTATGTCCGGTCCGGTCCCGGTCGGGACGCAAACGGTAACTAATGAAGCGGGACACCGTTGCTATGGAACAGCAGGCTAGAAGCCGTTTATTACTTTGGGGGGCGTGTATGATGGGGACCATGTGTGTGTGTGTGTGAGCGCGCGCACACGCGTGCTTGCGTGTGTGTGAGGAGAGAGCCCCCCTCTCTCCTGTGAGCGCGGAGCAGGGGAGTGTCAGAGAACCGTAAATTAAAAATAAGGTGTCTCGCCCAAAAGTTTTGGAGTCTTTCTTAACAAACTCTGGAGGCTGAGGGTTCAGAACGGAAAAGTGAACCCCGAGGAAATCTTCAGTGTGTTTCTGACTACGGTCAGAAAAGAGAAGTCATCGCGCAGGAAAGGTTCAACACTTGGATCAAACTGTTAGTACAGCAAGTCTGCAAACACTTCCTCATTCAAAACTCAGAGAGAGCACATAAGACGGCTGAACACCCCCCATTTTTCCTCCCCCATGCATCCCCTCAGGAGCGCCCAAGGCAACGCCTCCTTCCGTCGCCGCCTTGCCTCCATGACAACCGCAATCACAAAAGTCAGAAAGAGATCCGCGGAATGCGGAAATACTGCTACGTAGTCCTCAGAATGTCTACGTTTGATAGTTTCAGCATTGTATAGTGTAAATGCAAAAATCAGATACGGGTCACTTTTAAAAGATGATGTAAGCGGATCGTCAAAAAATTCGGATATAGTCAGAAAATCGGATATGAGCATCAAGACCTGCAGTGTAAAGGCGGCCTTACTGTAACAGCTAAGGTAGACCCCCATAATGAGGACAGACTCAGCTAGAAAAATACACATTTTTTGGCTCAAAGTGAAATAAGTGGGAAGCTGAGGAGACCTTTGGATCCTCCTGACCAGTAGTGGCAATGGAGACGCTACAAGAGAGAGAAGATGTTAGCTATATCAGGGTAAAGGCTATAACAAGCCACAAGGTTGAGGGTTTGCTCACTGAGAACAGAAGAGCTTGAGGGGAAAGACACGAGGACGCGTCTGGGTTGTTTAGACGAGGCGTGGGCGCTGAGGACAGCGGAACCAACTTGAGGCGAAGTGTGGACGCCGAAGATGGCGGAACCAACTTGGGATGAGATGTGGAGCTCTGGATGAGGAGGAACCAGCTTGACCCGTGGAAATGAACCTGAAGGTAAGTACAAGGCGTGGTGAGTAGGATGCAAACAGGATTCATAAACTTGACTTAAAGGCCAGACTTAAGCACCGGAGTGAGTTTAACAAACTGGCGCTGGATTCTGGTGAGACGCTCCTTATGAAGGCCTGGGAGGATGATGAGGTGATGATGGGCAGCTGGTTCCAATCAGCAGATAAGGAGCTGTGAGGGGGAGGTGAACTGACAGAGGCACCGTGACACACAAATCAAAATACCACTTTGGGGTTTCTTTTTCTGAGGAATGGACATTATATTACACTTAAAGGCTCAATTTCTTTTTTCTTTTCTTTTTTAAAGTTATAGCTGTTGGCTGTTGAATAAGAGACTATTCAACAGCCACCAACCACACCAAAAAACGGTGCAAAAACATTGCAAATAGGAATACATTTTTGGAATTCTCATTAAAATACAAACTAGGCTTTAAAATGAAGCTGTTTCTCTGTTTGCTGGCAAATTGCCCAAAGCCACTGATGGGTTTCTGTCCTTATTCTGCCATGGAGCTTTTGACAAGTGACAGGTGATCTATGGACACTTGAAGTCTGGGATTTGAATCGGAAACAAGGTTAGCCAAGGCTGGGGAAATGAAAATTGATAATGAAATGATGCTGAATGAGAGGGCCTGTCAGAACAGTGTAAGGGAGCTGACAGATTTAGTTAGGTGAGAAGAAAGGCATGGTGGATGAAATTTGGCAGGAAAAAGAATTGCTGGGTGCTTGAAGAGCAGTTAATCCAGCCCCAGCTATTTCTGATGATCCGCGAGTGTGCACATACTTGCTAGGGTTGTTGGATGGACAGCTGAGGCATTTATGAACGGCTCATTAAAAACGCAAGCTGGTTTGATGCTTTGTCAAAAAACCTCACAATCTGTCTGCTTATTAGGAATGGATGTGAAAAGGATAGATCTCCCACAATATTAAACTTATCACAGCATTTTAATTTTGTTCATTAAAATGGGAATTGAAATATGAGGTTTTTGAACTTTCCTTTGACGTTTTCTAATTCTTCTAAGATAAAATAAATGTGTGCAATTTATTCTGACTGGTTGAGTAAAACTGGTAATTTAAAGATTTGTTTTTTGAAATCAGTTCTAAACTGGAGTTAACTCCAGGAATTTGAGAGCTTTCTCAAAGCAGTTGCTGGGAAGTTACATTTGCGGTCAACCTCTGAACAGTTCGCAGGTTCAGTTCCCGCCTTGCCCACCCAAGTGTCCTTGGGCAAGACACTGAACCTTACATTGCTCTTGGTGGTTTCGAGTTGGCGCCAGTGTAAAGTTGTATTCACACCAAACGTAATTCATGCAGCAGAAGTGGCTGTTTCAAAGGTAAGTTAATGGTACAGACAGGATATGAAGTTTGCTGGTGCGATCTGAGAGGCGGGCATGGCAAGAAGGTCTGGCAGCAGCGGGATTTAAGCGGCGCAGAGCGAATTGGGCGGTGGCCATGGGGGGGCCAGAGTTTAAAAAAATCTATCCTCTGGGAAGGTCGCCATATAGCGTCAACCAAACAGGGACTCAACTTTGGTCATGTGACGTTTTCAGTGACAGCAGGTAGAAATCACATCCAATATAGTGAATTGATTTATAGTTCTCCTGAACCTCCTTTCATTTTCACAACAAGCTGGCGGCCAGACAGGGAGCCCCTGCTGGATAGACAGACAGCCTGCTTGGGCCTGTTGAACTTTATATTTTTCCTATTATCATCAAGACAATAATAGAAAAAAGATCCCCTGATTTTTTTCTTGTTTTTATTTTTTACCCTCTCTGGTTAACGTGGAACAGCAAGCCTTCAAACTCAGCAGAAGCAGCCGTCTTTCAGACACAGCAGCGGGAGTGATGCGCACTGAACAGGGAGAATCAAAATGATCCCGAACATGGAGAGGTGATATGTTTTTGTAGAGCTTTTCACAATAAATACACCTAATCTCTTAACATCATCCAGGTTTTCCATGCATTGTACATGAGATAAGCACAGACACCGCTTTATCTACCTATCAGGCTAAAAAACATTAGCTGGTAGCTCCTCCCAGATGTGACCGCGGCGGCGGAACAGAGCATAAGACAGCTGAGTTGCCATCATTGTGTGACTGTGTGTGCATGGGTGAATGTAACTGTGACTGTAAAGTGCTTCGGGTCTTCAAGGAAGGTACAAAAGCACTATACAAGTACAGTCAGGATCATAAATATTTGGACAGAGACACATTCTTTCTAATTTTGTTTCCATATATTACCACAGAGAATTTAAAATGAAACAACTCAGATGCCATTGAAGTGCAGACTTTCAGCTTTTATTCCAGGGGTTGGACAAAAAGATTGCATAAAAATGTGAAAAACTAAAGTATTTTTTAAACACAATCCCTTCATTTCATGGACTCGTAAGTCAAATCAAATTCAAATTTTATTTGTCACACACACAATCATACAGCGTACAATGTGCAGTGAAATGCTTAGGCGACCGCCCGCGACCTCAAACAAGAAAGAATATCAATAGGAATAGGAAAATAGATAAAAAATATAGGAATATACAAATATAAAAACATAAAAACAGAATGTCCGAATGCAAATATGCTCTAAAAGTGGCATGTGAAAGTGGCTTGTGTGTATAATGTCCATGATTACTGGTTAAGAGTCCGTATCGCCTGCGGGAAGAAGCTCCTCCTCAGTCTCTCTGTGTTAGCCTTCAGAGAGCGGAATCGCTTTCCTGACCGCAACAGCGAGAACAGTCCGTTGTCGGGGTGGCTGAGGTCCTTTGTTATCTTCCTGGCCCTGGTCCAGCACCGCCTGCTGTAGATTGAGTGTAGGTCAGGGAGCTCGGTGTGGATGATGCGCTCAGCTGAACGCACCACCCTTTGGAGAGCTCGTCTGTCCTGCATGGTGCTGTTCCCGAACCAGGTTGTGATGTTTCCCGTCAGGATGCTCTCTATGGTGCAAGAGTAAAAGTTCCTAAGCACCACAGAGGGCAGTCTAAAGTCTCTTAGGCGTCTAAGGTGGTAAAGACGCTGGCGGGCCTTTTTCACTACGGTGTTGACACCGAGGTACCGGAAGCTGTTCACTCTTTCCACTGGGCTCTTGTCGATGACGGGGGTCTGGTAGTTCCTCTTCTGCTTTGTGGCGAAGTCCACTATCAACTCCTTTGTCTTGCTGACGTTTAGGAGGAGATTGTTCCTCTCACACCAGTTTTCCAGATGTCCAATCTCCTTCAGGTAGGCCGTCTCATCATTATCAGTGATCAGGCCCACCACAACGGTCTCGTCAGCGAATTTGATGATGGTGGTGGAGTTGGTGGACGCCACGCAGTCGTACGTGTACAGTCAGTACAGTAGAGGGCTCAGTACACAACCCTGAGGGGCTCCAGTGTTGAGAGTGATGGAAGCTGAGACATATCCGCCCATCCTTACTGCCTGGGGTCTGCCAGTTAGGAAATTGGAGATCCACTGACACAGAGATGGGCTGAGTCCCAGGTGCTCCAACTTGGTGGTGAGTATGGAGGGAATAATGGTGTTAAATGCTGAGCTGTAATCAACAAAGAGCATTTTAACATAATTTCCCCTTCCAGTGTCCAGATGATTGAGAGAAGTATGAAGTAGATGAGAGATAGCGTCATCCGTTGAGCGGTTCGAACGGTAAGCAAACTGTAGTGGATCCAGTGTGTCAGGTAGTGAGGAGATAATGAAGTCTTTGATCAGTCGCTCAAAGCACTTCATCACTACTGAGGTGAGGGCTACAGGTCGATAGTCGTTGAGGGAAGTAGGATGGGGTTTCTTTGGGACTGGAACAATAACAGACTCCTTAAAGCATGTAGGGATCACCGACTGAGATAAAGAAGTGTTGAATATCTCTGTGAACACAGGTGATAGCTGGTCGGCGCAGGCTCTGAGGACTCTACCTGAGATGCCGTCTGGACCTGCTGCTTTCCTGGTGTTTACTCTCCTGGAGGCTCTCCTCACGTCATGCTCGGAGATGATAAGCGCGTTACTGGTACTGGTAGTGACTTCCTGTCTGCAGCTGTTAGTACCGCTAGCATTAGTGACGCTTGCATTAGCATCGCTAGCGTCCTTGGCTGCAGCCTTGAAACGAGCATAGAAGGTGTTCAGTTCGTCTGCCAGAGTCCTGTCCGCACTCATCACACCGGATGTTGGTGCTCTATAGTCCGTTATTGTTCTTAGTCCCTGCCACAGGCTCCTGGAGTCACTCTGTTGGAGTTGTGACTCTAGTTTCTTCCCGTAGAGCTTCTTCGCCTCTTTCACCGCCTTCCGGACATTGTATGATGCAGCCTTATACAGCTCCATGTCCCCGGACACGAGTCCCGCGTTATATGCAGCGGTGCGAGATCTCAGAGCGTCACGGATGGTTTTATCCACCCACGGCTTCTGATTGGGAAACGTTCTGATCTTCGTTTTCTGTACGGTGTCACCTGCTAGTTTCCCCACAAATCCCACAACCGCTTCCGTAAACACGTTGATGTCATCGGAGGTGTTTCGAAACATGCCCCAATCAGCGTCCTCGAGTGCGTCCTGTAAGGCGGCCACCGATTGGCCTGTCCAGCACGCGACCTCTCTCTGAACCGGAACTTCCTGTTTGAGCCTTTGTTTATATTTTGGCATGAGGAAAATGGCGGCGTGGTCAGATTTCCCAAACGGTGGATGAGATTGTGCCTTGTAGCCATCCTTAACTGTTGTGTAACAGTGGTCCAGTGTCCTTTTGCCCCTGGTCGGGCAGGTGATGTGCTGATAGAAGTTCGGCGCTGCGCGTTTGAGGTTGGCACTGTTAAAGTCCCCTGCCACAATGAGCACAGCGTCCCGGTGTTGAGTCTGGTGCTGTGTGAGTGCCTCATGCAACTCACATAGGGCAGCGTCCGTGTCCGCTTGTGGTGGAATATAAACAGCACTGATTATGACCGATGTAAAATCCCGGGGAAGATAAAAAGGACGACATTTGATGGTCAATAGTTCCAGGTTGGGTGTGCAGGAGCGTGTAAGTGGAACAACACTCGTGCTGTTGCACCAGCTGCTGTTCACCATTAGACACACTCCACCTCCCCTTGTCTTCCCCGAGTCGCGTGTCCTGTCCACTCGGTGAACCGAGAAAAACTCGGCCGGCTGTATGGCGTAGTCCGGCACCGCTGGATTCAACCATGTCTCGGGGAAGCAGAGGAGATTGCAGTCCCGAATGTCTCTCTGGAACTTTACCCTCGCCCTGAGGTAGTCAAGCTTGTTCTCCAGTGACTGGACGTTCGCAAGCAGGATGCTAGGCAGAGGTGTGCGCTGCGCACGGGCTCTCAGCCTGTTCCTGACGCCGGCTCGTTTCCCTCGGGGCCGCCGCTTCGGGTCGCGTCCTTTGTTCTCTCTCAGGATCTCTCTCGGCCAACTCGGATCCGGAGTTGGAAGCGTCGAAACGTGAGTATGTTGTGAAGCAAGAGAAATGAGAGCATTTCGATCGTACTTAATGCACCCCATGGTGATGTAATAGCCGGTTTAGAGTTGTTAAGAATTAACTTAAAAAATTAACTTAAAAAACAAAAAAGGAGGTAAAAAACGAGGTAAAATAGGTCGGAGCAGTCGCGGCGGCTGCCGACCTCACCGGCGCCACCACACACATAAGTAATCGGACAAATGAAATAACTGAAAACAAAATGGTCATTAGTAATATTTGGTTGAAAACCCTTTGTTGGCAAAGTCCTGAACTCACGGACATCACCAGATGCTGGGTTTTCTCCTTCTGAATGCTCTGCCAGGCCTTTACTGCAGCTGCTTTCAGTTGCTGTTTGTTTGTGGGCCTTTCTGTCTGAAGTTTAGTCTTCAACAAGTGAAATGCATGCTCAATTGGGTTAGGATCAGGTGACTGATTTGGCCATTCCATAATATTCCACTTCTTTGTTTTCATAAACTCCTGAGTTGCTTTGGCTGTACGTTTTGGGTCGTTGTCCATCTATAGTATGAAACGCCACCCAATCAGTTTGGCTACATTCAACTGGATCTCCGCAGACAGTATGTCTCTAAACACCTCAGAATTCATTGGGCTGCTTCTGTCCTGTGTCACGTCATCAATAAACACTAGTGTCCCAGTGCCACTAGCAGCCATGCACGCCCAGGCCATCACACTGCCTCCACAGTGTTTTACTGATGATGAAGTGTGCTTTGGACCATGAGCTTCTCCACGCCTTCTCCATACTTTTTTTTTTTTATTCAACCTCTATTTACCCTCTTGCCATCATTCTGGTAGAGGTTGATTTTGGTTTCATTTTTCCAAAGAATGTTTTTCCAGAACCCTGCTGGCTTTTTTAGATGCTTTTTAGCAAAGTCCAATCTAGCCTTCCTATTCTTGAGGCTTATGAGTGGCTTGTATCTTGCAGTGTACCCTCTGTATCTACTTTCATGCATTCTTTTTTTTTATGGTAGACTTGGATATTGATACGCCTACCTCCTGGAGAGTGTTGTTCACTTGGTTGGCTGTTGTGAACGGGTTCCTCTTCACCATGGAAAAGATTCTGCCATCATCCACCACTATTGTCTTCCGTGGACGTCCAGGTCTTTTAGCATTGCTGAGTTCAACACTGCTTTCTTTCTTTCTCAGGATGTATCACACTGTTGATTTTGCCACTCCTAATACTGCAGCAATTTCTGGCATGTTTTTTTTTTCTTCTGTTTTTTCAGCTTAATGATGGCTCCTTTCCCCTGCATGGAGAGCTCCTTTGACCGCATGTTGTCTGTTCACAGCAAAATCTTCAAAACGCAAGCACGAGTCCTCTAATCAACTCCAGGCCTTTTATCTGACATAACAAGGGAATTGCCCATGAAATAGGATGGAAGTAAATAGTCCAATTACTTACGAGCCCATGAAATTAAGGGATTGTGTTTAAAAAATACTTTAGTTTTTCACGTTTTTTTGCAATCTTTTTGTTCAACGCATGGAATAAAAGCTGAAAGTCTGCACTTCAATGGCTTCTGAGTTGTTTCATTTTAAATTCACTGTGGTAATGTACAGAAAAAAATTAGAAAGAATGTGTCTCTGTCCAAAAATTTATGGTCCTGACTGTATATCATTGAGTCAGAAAAAACACACAGCTTTCTTAATTTTTGATTAGAATAACAATATTCATCCTTTTGTGAATCATCCTTTAATTGAAGATACAGAAAAGATAATAATTGATTGATTGAGCTATTGACAAAGTTGCAGTGACCTTTAACATCTAGTTATCACAAGTGGCTTTTATTTAAAGCTAGTTTCTAGTGTCTTATACTTTTAACAAGTCGGGCATGTGATCGAATAAATGAATGATTAAAAAAGTACCTTTTTTAAGTTGTTTCAGCTATTCAATGGTGATACAAGGTAATGTTGTTGACAATTATGTTTCACGATTTTGTTACGGTTTTAGTTTCTTTCCTTTTGTGTTCTGGTTTGCTTTTGTTTCTGTCATGTTTAGAGTTCAGTTTCCTGTTTTATTTTGAAAGGTTTCCTGTTATGTTATGTTGTTTTGAGTTTTGCTTTTGGTCCCCATCTGTCCTGATTGTTTCCAGCTGTGTTTCATTTGTCTGTCTGTATTTAAGTTCCTGTCTTTCCTTTCCTCCTATGCTGATCCATAGTTTGACGTTTCCCTTGTACCAGTGCAGTTTTCTGTTAGTTTGATGTTCATGAGTTCCTGTGTCTTGTAATTTCAAGTTTTGAGTTTGCCTGCCTACTGCAGTGGTATTTTGTTAATAGTTTTTGGACTCTTTAGTAGTGATGGGACGATGATACCTCAAGGAGTGTATTGACACACTAAACAAACTGTGTCGGCACTGTATTGATACTGTGTTGGTCACCCAATAGTGACCCCTGCAGTAGTTATAAAATCATTGCAGGTAAAGAAATTCCTTGTTCGTGTAAGTGCTAAAACTGAGATGGTATGTAAAATACAGCAAATTAGAGTAGAAATTCAGAGTTACAATTTTTTTTTAACTTTTTATGTACACATTTGTCAACTTAACTGTTAAATCATATGACATAAAAGACAAAAAAGTGATTAGTTCATGAATTTTTATTGAGGAACAAAAGTTTTTGGAGTCTCTTTGCTCCAAGACGATTTCTCCTCTTACACACCAGCTCCCCAGCCATGGAAAATGCTCTTTTGCATGGTACAGAAGATGATGGTGAGCAGAGAGTTTTAAGTGCAAGGTGTTGACGATGTGGGTATATTTCCTGGTTTAATTTCCAATATTGCAAAGGATCTTGGTTTCTGGGTGTGTTTGTTTTCACCAGGTAGCGTTGGACTTCAATAATGGAGTCAGCTGTTGCGTTCCTCGTCTTCTGGGTCTCTGCAATCTCCATATCTAACGTTTTCCAGAGATTGTGCCCTAAAAAAATAGTTAATCATTACTTTATTATCACATGATAATAAACAGGTGATACAGGAGATCCCTGAATCCCTCATTTTCAACAAAGCTGAGTGGCTGACAGTATTTGATGATCATATTGACCACTGCCTTATCCACTGCTTGCTTGTTAGGAACTGCAAGCCAAAAGGAACTATTTTGTCAAAAGCGTAATAAAAGGACTGTAATTTTTACAAACAATATCAAATAGACATAAGACGACATGGTGCTGTAGTGGTTAGCACTGTCGCATCACAGCAAGAGGGTTGGAGGTTCGATACCAAGCCTTGAGCCTGTCTGTTTGCATGCATGTTTTTTTTCAGCACAAATTTTAGAGAGAATTTCAACATACCTGGGGTACTCTCACGAGTAGCTGCCAATTCTTCATTGCCATGCCGAGCTCTATAATGCCACAGCATTGATGAAGTGCTCTTATTGATATAAGATAGCTCTGTGGAGCAGAGCCGACACTTCACCTACAATAACATAAAAAGTTTATTTATCTGAAAACAATTCAAACCTCTTACCAGAACATTGCATTAAAAAAATAGACAGCCTATCTCATGATTACGAGATCAGGATCTCATAATTACATGATAACATGAATAAAGCAACTGTAAGGCTCTTTAACTGACTATCATATGTATCACAGGTCATTCATTTGATAAACTGATAAAGTGAGTGTAATGCGCCACCTTCAAAAATAGTATATACAGTAAAGGAGAAAAAGATTTACCTTGTTTGGCGTCACGAGATGAAAATTATTCCACACCGGGGAAAACTTCCTAGGACGATCTATGATCAAGCACAACTCCATCCGACAAACCCACGACATGTTGATACAGTTTGTTTCGTTATAAACACACTTTGGCGTGGCACATCCAAACGATACTGTTCCTGTATCGGTCACGTGATTCTTTCTTAAAGCAATACACACACCGATACGAGGTTTCCCTCTTGAGCTCTCGGCACAGTGCTGATGCACCAGTGTCGCTCGTCCCATCATTACTCTTTAGTTATTAAAGACCTGTGTTACTGGAACCTTCTGCCTCCTCCTCTCTGCGCCTGGGTGCTACCCTCTTCCCCGTCATAACAGATTTATAATTTTTCTATTAAAGAATTAAAAAAAAAAAACAGTGCAGACTTGATGTTTAAGAAAAAGTGATATTATCATTACTATTAATTATAGTAATCAATATTATTTAAATAATTACTGTTGTTTTACACACCTTTTTCTATGGTTTGAAGATAAGCACCGCAGCATTGTTGAGGTTCATTATGTGGCTGCTCCATTCACTTGTAGACTAGCCTCAGTTAGTAAACTACCAATCCCAGATGCCCCTGATCAGCTGATGTATTTCTTTTGCAACAAAGAGAATGAGGAGATATGAATTTAAAAGACTGCCAGCCATCCGTTTGTTTACAATGTCCGTGTTTTCTTTAGGAGGTGGGACTATAATCCCTTATCATTTAGCCTTGTATCAGAGATAGCCTATCAGAACGAGAGAATTAAGATTTCGATTGACTTCAGCTTTACAATCAAACTTTCTCATACATACAACTATTTTCTCTCACACTGACAACTATTCTCTTGTACTAATTTACTCTTTCACAAAAACGATAATATATTACACATTACCGTACAGTTGAAATAAATAAGGTTGAAAAAAATATTATGTTCAAACCAAGGTAAGACACATAACAAAAATAAATACACAAGAGATTTGTTTTGTTCTTACATGATATGTCTTAAAGTCATATAACTCACAGGTGACAAATAGATACTAACACTTTGTACCATTGAAAAAAAAACTACATATTGGGCTAAAAAACATTTTCCTACAAGTGCCAAAATTTTTATTAAATACCATCATGTTTGGCATTCAATGGAAAATAAATTAGAAGAAATCTGTATAAACGTAGATCTTTTCCTTGTAACATTTACAGTTATAAACATGTGACCCCACCCCCCCAAAAACAAGAAATTAAAATATAAAAAAAATAATTCAAAGTACACCTGGATTCACTGAGAATCCTTAAGAAACCAAAAATAAAAATAATATATCCTTCTCTTTTGTTTAGATAATGTGAAAAAATACATTATTATATCAATAATTATATCTGTTCAGATTTATCTTATTAGTTTTGTTTTAAATGTTTTAATATATGTTTGTTCCCTCTGTTTGTAATGATGTTTGAAAGTTTGAGAGACACAAAATTATTTGAAAAGGTAATTCAAAAAGATGGTAAACAAAGGCCTTTTTTTCCATTTGCATACAGCCTATGAGTAAAGTATCCATAAAATAATGACAAGGTTGATCACATCAGAAACCTCTGAGTCCAAATTGTCCATGAAGTACAGAACATCAGTAAAGAAAAAGTGGGAATATTAAAAACTTTAAGAGATACCCAATTATGAACATAGAACCAGAAGACCTTTTTGTGTTTAAAGCTATGAAAGAGATGTCCTAATGTTTCTGTGTCAGATGAGCCAAAATTACACGGTTCATATTGAAACGTAATCTTTTTATGTAAGAATTAATCATCTAAACCCACTCTAAGCACCTGCAGTAAAAATCTATTAAATTTAATATTTGTATTACCATATACATCTGTTTTTATAAATAACATTTAAGAAATTATAATAATTATTGTGCATATATATATTACCTATTAATATATCATGAGTGTTGTTGGTTTTTTTTGCACCAATATCTATAGAATGTGTTCTTTCTTTCAGGGAGATGCAGTAAACTTCAAACTTGTATTTCTATTGTCCTCATGTTTTTATCTTTTGGAGTAATTTTCAAACATAAACTATATTTCCAAAGTAATTCGCTTACCCATCCAAAAGTCATAATCAGGTGTCCTAATTACTTGACCTGACCACGGGTGTACAAAATCAAGCACTCAGTGTGAAAGAATGGGCCGCTCCCTGGAGCTCAGTGAATTCCGGCGTGGAACTGTCATAGGATGCCACCTATGCAAAATATTCAATTGGAAATTTCCTAGTTCCTAAATATTCCACAGTCAACTGTCAGCTCTATCCTAACAAAATGGAAAAGTTTGGGAACAGCAACTTACTCACCAAGTGGTAGGCCAAGTAAACTGACAGAGTAGGCTCAGCAAAAGCAGCAGCGCATAGTGTAAAGAAGTGGCCGACAATTGCTTCAGAGCTCCAAACTTCATGTGACCTTCAGATTAGCCCAAGTACAGTACGCAGAGAGCTTCATGGAATGGGCTTCCATTGCCCAGCAGCTGCAGCCAAGTCGCACAAGTCTCCACTGTTCTAGAGTCCAGCGGCGTTGTTCTTCATAACCAGTGCATCCGATGTGCAATGTAAAGCGTCGGATGCAGTGGTTATGAAGAATAATGCCGCTGGACTCTAGACCAGTGGAAATGGTTTACTGGAGTAATGAATCACGCTTTTCCATCTGGCCGATGGACAAGTCTGGGTTTGGAGGTTTCCAGGAGAACAGTAAATTTTGGAGGGCATTGTGCCAAGTGTGAAATTTAGTGGAGGAGAAATGATGGTGTGGGAGTGTTTTTTAAGACCTGGGCTTGGCCCCTTAGTTCCAGCAAAACTCAAGAATGCCTCAAGATACCAAAACATTTTGGACAATTCCATGCTTCCAACTATGATAATGGCATCTTGCAATCACTAAAAGGTGTCAGTGATTTATGATGCACCATGTTGTACTTCAGTGTTGCTCTATGGACTTATTGACCATTTACGTGATCAATGTGAATCAGTTGGTTCTGATGCAGAAAAATGTGGCTCTGGATTTTTGCTTTTCGCCGATATACGCAATGGGAGAAAGCTGCTTTTCTCTGCGACAAAATCATCTTATTTACATTGATTACGCAAGCACTTCACTACTGTAAAGGTTAGCATATCAGCACAAGACTCCTTTTCTCTGCTTAAAAATCCACATGAATTGCATGAACAGTGAAGAGTTACAGTAGTCAGAAAAATGTAAATACTGAAGCTAAAGCATTAGTGCTAAAGGGTTAATCAATAAATACAAAAACATCTGTTTTTAAAAAATTCCACAAAAGTTGAAAATGAAGTCAGCGAAGTATATATGTCTATGAAGACTCTCATTTATCCAGGTGGATTCCATCATAGTAGCAGGTTTAGGGGCTGTCATCTGGACTTAGTTTTCAGCGAAATATAAGGAGAGTTTCCGCAGACACGTCAGTCTAAAACGTTCGACGTAGATTGATGTTGCTTCTTCATTTCATTTTGTTTGTTTCTTCTTGCTTGCCACAAAAGGCAGTTTTCAGGCTGAATTGATAATATAGCCGGAATGCATCAGCCTTTCTGTGTTTTCATTTTTCCTCTCAAGCACGAACAGAATATTTCCTCAGATTTTTTAAAGTTGAAATTTCAACTTTCTTATATTTTTTCAGGGATTTCATTTCTTCTGGTATTTAATTTTTTGGCAATACATCTCACTTAAAAAAATAAAGGTATAAATATTTCCTCTAGGCTTTCTGATATATTCAAGCTAAACCACACCCAACTCCCTACAACAATTGAGGTGGATCTCACTAGATGGAAAACTTATAGGGAGAGTTGCAACCATAAAAATGATGATTCTTCCCAGAGTTAACTACCTGTTGTCAATGAATTCTTCCAAACCTCCACTCATTTGCTTCAAATTATTAGACTCAATTATCTCCCCATTCCTTAGGAAAGGTAAACCACCAAGGATCAGTTTGAAAACTATTACAAAATCTAAAGACAGAGGAGGACTAGGCCTAACTAACTTCCAGGATTACTATTCCACAAACAGATTACTGTATGCCTTTAAATGGCGTAAACCTTGTGTATTAGATGAATCTTGGCTAGATATAGAGCACCCTCTTTGTGATAACATATATATTTCTAATTTGCCTTTTTTCAGTTCCAAAATTAAACAGCTCAATTTCTTGAGAAGTTTAAACATCAGCTCATCTCTAACAGAGATTTTTCAAATTTTTTGGGCAAGTTTCTCATTAATTGAGGCAAGTATCCTCGATAACTGCAAATTTTTTTGCAACCTATCTATCCTATGTCTATATTAGGCTTTTAGTTACCTCATTCACAGTGGCACAGGTGTTATATTCGCAGCTTGAAGGCTTAGTTGTTCAAGTGCAGTACCGGTGCATTGAAAACCAGGGTTCAATTCCCAGGGAGTGCATCATTTTGTATAGCTGTCAGAATTTACAATTCCAAAGTCTCCCAAAGAATTTCCAAGAGGTTTTTGTGAAAAAACTTTCACTCACTAGATTACTAAATATAGACAATGATGTGTTCCTTTTTAACGATTTCTATTGAAATAAAATCTATTTTAAAGTATTCTTTTATGAACCAGCCAGTAAGTAAGTAAGTAAGTAAGTAAGTAATCTTTATTTATATAGCACTTTTCACAGAGAGCGACTCACAAAGTGCTTCACAAAGTAAAAACAATATAAAATCAGTAGCGATACCCAATAAAACTCACACAGGCATATAAACAAACAAACAGGCAAAAGTGAACAAAAGTAAAAGTCAGCTAAAAGCTTTCCTAAATAAAAAAGTCTTAACTTGAGCTTTAAAACACTCAACTGAGTCAATCTGGCGCAGAGACGGTCGGGGAGCAACTCCCTGAAAGTGACTCCCTGAAAGGCGAGGTCTCCTCTGCCACACTTTTATCATCAACTACCCACACATTGAATTCATAAATTGTATTTGTAAAATGCTTGTATTATTTATGTTCTTACTTCCTAAAATCTGTTATGTCACACGTGCTGTTTAAAAGAAAGTAGCGAGCTTGTTGTCTGAATTGCTTTTAAAATCCAATGCACTAGATAGTCTTGCACTGTATAGTTTTTTAGTAGATCGGTAGTAGGGAGGGAATTCAGACATGATGTGTAAGCTGCTAATACTGAGTGCTACGTTTACTACATGCCATGTCAGCTAAAGCAGACATAGGCCTACCACTGCTGTCATCTAGTCTAACAAAAACCTTTTTAATTTTTAAGCTTTTCATTCTGGCTTTTTGTACCATGACGTCTTCTTCCAACTATGTGGTTGCAATTATTCTAAGCAGGGCTAGCAATAACCACAACAGTTCTGTGTTGCATTACAACATACCAATCACAATCATGAATCATGGCAGATTGTGGACATAAATGACTTCCATTTTGATTTGATATGACAGCTTTAAGAGCTGCAGATTATTCTTTGCTTTCCTTGGACATCATCTTCCAGTATTTAACAGTGAAACTGCCTAGACTGTGAGTGCTTTCTAGCAGCCAGGTCATCATGGATTCTACATTCAGCTTGACAAAATTATGCTTTAGTTTTAGCCCAATTCCAGCCAAGGCTTTAAACTGGGCTGAATTTTGTGGGAAATTTCTTTCAAACCATGTCAAACCTGTGACCCTAAAGCTATCATTTTACTCGAACATCACTCCTTTCTGGAAAACTAGAATGAGAGTCAAAAAAGTCACAGAAAAAGCATTTACAGTGTCAAAGTTTTCTCAACAGACAGCCTCCTATAAGTCCTAGTTCTTAGATTTACTTATACAGAAGCAGACAAGGTGTTGTACTTAGTGCAGTCCAAAAGCTTTGGAAAAAAGGTTTTCCTTTTCATATCTCTAAGACACAGTACAGATTTTATAATAACAATAATAATAATATAATAATAATAATTGATTGGATTTATCTGCACCCTTCAATCATTGGACGACCTGCTCAACCACCTGAGCCACTGCTACCCTAATATATGTATAGGGGAATGGAACCCAAGATGTATTGAGCAATTTCACCAAGAATACATCTACACATAAACATTCAGATGTAGAGCAAAAACATGTGCTGACAACCTTGCTACCCCAAAGATGGTCAAGAAATATTACAGACATACATTAAGAGTTTGATAGTAGGGGCGTCAATCGCATGAATCGTAGTTAATTACAGACCAATTAGCTCTTTTTTAAACGTGTTTATCTCATTTTTAATCTACAACTATTGTCATGTTCTCAAACCTTTAAAAAACAGAGGGCCTACTGTTTACTTGCATTAACGTTTCATTTATGTGGAGGAAATCACAAATGCTCTGGACAAAAAGAAATATGCAGCTGGAATTTTCATTGACTTAAAAAAAGCATTTGACACTCTCAATCATGACATCCTACTTGACAAACTGGAAGTGTATGGGATAAGAGGACTAGCGCTAACGTGGGTCAAAAGCTATTTAACGGGAATAAAACAATTTGTCAAGATTGATGAATATACATCAGAAACCAAAGAGATAAGTTGTGGTGTCCCACAAGGATCAATTCTGGGCCCGCTGCTATTCAATATTTACATAAATGATATATTCAATGTTTCAAAGCTTATGAAACTCATTATTTGCTGATGACACAAATATATTGTATTCTACAGACAATCAAAGGGAACTTATAAAGGTGGTGAACACAGAGTTAAACAATAAAAAACTATGGATGGATTACAACAAATTGTCTTTGAACCTAAATAAAACCAAAGTGATGTTTTTTGGAAACTACAACAAAAATAAAGAGCCCTCAATTGTAATAAATAATTTCTTAATTGAACGTGTTACAGAAATCAAATTCTTAGGGTTTTTTATCGATGACAAACTAAGTTGGAAGCCACACATCAGACACATACAAACTAAAGTCTCAAAAAGTATTTCAATCGTAAATAAATCTAAACATATATTAGGATACAACAGTAGATATTTATTGTACTGTTCTTTAATATTACCATATTTCACCTACTGTATAGAAATTTGGGGGAATAATTACAAGAGCTCACTACATCCTCTCTTTCTACTTCAAAAACGAGCCGTCAGAGTTGTACATAAAGCCGGATATCTTGATCATACAAACAATCTATTTTATCAATCAAGGCTTTTAAAACTGCATGACCTTGTTGATTTTTACACTGCGCAACTTTTATACAGAGCCAGCTGGAAATTGTTACCATCCAACATCCAAAAACAGTTCTTAGAAAATGAAGGAGGCTACAGACTGAGGGGATGTAGGAACTTCAAGATCAAATTGATAAGAACCACAAAGAAAAGTTTCTTTGTGTCGGTGTGTGGCACTAAACTTTGGAACAGTTTAAGTAATGAGCTCAAACAATGTTCAAATATTCAAGAAAATGTATAAAGAAACTCTTATTTCAGGATATGAAGGTAAGAGGATTTAAGGATCAACAGGTGCTTGAATAATTCCAAATACATGTGTGAACTTGATTGTGGTGAAATAATCAAAGCTCTTTTAATTACAACCAATGAGTGTTACATTGTAATGTGCAATAATGATTACTGAAATGTTTAAATTACAATCAATAAGCTATTGATTTTATTTACTTGATCTGCAATGTGTAGCAATAATTTCTGGTTTAATGTTATCATGTGTTCTAATGATAATCAATTATTATTACATATCGGTATCGTTACTGTTTACTGAAATCATGAATGAATGTTTTCTGAAGATCATCAATCATTTCTAGGCACTGGATTTTGTTACTTGAAGAGAATCTATCTGATCAGAACCGGATTTAAAACACTGTAAAACTATCAAATGAATGAACTCAGAAGGGGTGGGATTATATAAGCTTGCTTCTTCCCACTCCTTTTCAAGCAATAAATCAAACTCTACTTATACTTCAGATAATGATCACTGTATTTAATTAAGCAAATGTGATTTAAGTGACATTTTTGTTTTGTTTTCTGTCTTTTTAATCTATGAGTTTCATCATTTCTGTAATGAGTTTGATAAATATGTGTAATTTTTTTTAATGCTTTGACTACAATGCTTGAAATAAATCAATAAATCAAATCAAAATTTAATCTTACCGGTTGCTGAAAACGCCTCTTACATTTCTCCCAGTGCACGTCTTGATGTCTGTGTACTTCTGCGTACTGCTTTGTACGCTGCGCCGCGTTGTTTTAACATTGTCAATGTGGGACTTTGTAGTTATTAACAGAAATGACGCAAAGAAGCCCAAAGTTATTATCTTTTATGTATCTATTATCTGTGTAAGGAATAAAACCCGACACGGTGTTCTTTCTCATAAATGAAAGGGGTATGTAGAGGCCTGAACTCATGGGATGGTAAACTGTGTATTACATTTTGTTAACATGTATTTGGGTATTAATAATAATAGGTTTTTGGCTAATGTTTTTGTGCTGCTCAAAAAAGTGTTCCTACTGTGTTAAAAGTAACAGTTTTACTGTTAAATCAGAGGACACTGAACCTGGGGAGTATTCCAGAAAGTTAGATTAAACTACCCTGACTTTAACCATGGAAACACATGGAGAACAAAAGAGAGCGCTATACTTCAGTAAGATGGAGTCAAAAATTTTGATGACGGCATTTGAAGAGTATACGCCCATCAAAAAAGTAATAAGGCTGCATCAGCAAAAGAAACATTTTCTGCTTGGGGAAAAATAACGGACCAAGTAAATGCACGAATTTCTAATCTTATTTCTAATTACATTGTGACATATATATATATATATATATATATACAACTTATTAAACTTAAATGAATGACATAGTGTGGATTTACAATTTATATCATGCATTTAATTTTCATGACTGACTGTAACATCTGTTCTTCTTGCTGCACTGGGGGTGCTGAATAAGCTCATCATCCTCTTCCTCCCTCCCACTCATGGTGAAGAAAGAATTAAACATAACAGGGTAAAATAATTCAGCAAAACACAGTAAAACGGCTACCACTAAACATTTTTAGACAAAAACCTACACTTGTTCCCAAATCCGTCTAGACAGACAAAGGGAATGGTATCCCACAATTCCTTTCGCTGCCAATCTAACAGCAGATCCAAAGTTGCACCTACTTAATTGAATTAATTTGAATGAAAGTAAAATAAATGTCTAATAACTGTGTTATTTTTAAGTTGACTGAACTCAAAAAAGGTACCTTTTTTCCTTTTTAACTTATCCTGTCCAACAGTGGGGCAAACAGATGAGAGCTGAAGGCCTCTTGTGTTGGACATATTTTACTTTAACAACAGGTGTTATGAATCTTCTGACAAACCAGAGGTATGTCTGAATAAACCCCTTTTGTAATCGAGGCCAAACTTTATTCATTTCAACCGTATTTGAAAATCTTTTGTGTTGGACCGGACGGAAAAAGGAAGGAGGGAGGAAGAAAGAGGGATATTAGAGAGGGGGGGGTAGGAAGGTGATTATAAGGGGGGGAAGGGGGGTAAACCATGAAGCAGCATAAGACAACAAGTTTCTGCATGTTTATCATTACAGTGAGGTTCAGATGTAATACAAATCTAGAAGGGGCGCGGCCTGTCCACACACACTCAAATGAGTGTTATATACATACCTGTTGGCTGCAAAAATGTCCACATGTCAACATGTACACCATACAGATAGCGTTCACACACGCATACTTATGCCTTCAAACCAAATAGTGTGAGATATTTCATTCACTCACACAAACTATTCGTGCAAAGGTGAGCTAACACCTGTGCTTAAGTGAGTGTTTATGTTCTTCTAAAATGGATGGTGGAATGTGAAAAGAAGGAGGGAGAGTGCCAAGCCATCCCCACACCAAGACCCCCGCCGCAGCAGCCGCGGTGGCCAGAACCCCCAACGTCACACGGCAATTCAATTCAATTCAATTTTATTTGTATAGCCCAAAATCACAACAACAGTCGTCTCGATGGGCTTCGAAGTAAAACATGAACTCAAAAGGATCATGAATACAAAGAGTTCAATAGGAAAATACAAAAATGGACTAACAAACTGACTAAGCTATACTGGCATCCCTGCCCTTAGACCCCCCTTCGCGGTAAGGAAAAACTCCCAAAAAAACCGGATTCCGGAAAAAACGAAGAAACCTCAGGGGTGCCCACATGAAGGAGGGATCCTCCCCCAGGACGGACAGGCGATGTACCAGAACTCTTAGAGAATAATTAACTTATCTAAATCTATAACTACATATATAAAGTCCAGCAGACGAACTTCATCCAGTCGTGGTTGTGGGGACAGTCAAAGGCGCGAGTCGAGCTGGAGACAGGAACCACAGCCAGGAGCAGGAGCAAAGACGAGGTACTCGGTCAGGTACAGAGCAGAGACGAGCCAGAGATGAGCCGGAGACAGGAACCACAGCCAGGTGTAGGAGCGGGAGCAAAGGCGAGGTAGACGGGCAGGAACTGGAGCACGGATGAGCCAACTGGAGTCTGGAAGCACTCCCACTCCCCAGGAGGGGAGAGGAAAAGAGGGACAATACATGAATCGCACTGTACCAGACAGAGGCATGGAGAACTAAATGATAAATTATGATCAGGAATGGAGGAGAGGAAGGGTAGAAGTAGAAAAGAAAAGAAGACAGAACCCCAGTGCACCATAGTTACCCCAGCTTCAACTTCTAGCAGCCTTTTAAAAGAAATAGTTAAGTTTAATTTAAACAACTTAACATTAAGTTAAATAATCTCTGAATACTAACTAGTCTGACAATAAGCCTGTCCAAAGAGGAATGTTTTCAGTCTAACTTTAAATGTAGAAACTGAGTCGGCCTCTCTTACATGAGCTGGGAGGTTATTCCATAAGACAGGGGCTTGGTGGCTAAACGCTCTACCTCCAACCGTACTTTTACTAATTCTAGGAACCACAAGCAGTCCTGCATTTTGCGAGCGAAGTGTTCTCATTGGATGGTAAGGGACTATGAGGTCCTTAATATAGGACGGGGCCATTCCATGTAAGGCCTTATAGGTTAACAGGAGGATCTTGAACTTGATTCTGGAATCAAGTTCAGGCAGAGAACAACTGCCCCCCCGGGCGATCACATCCGCCACCCAGGCCAGGGCCAGCAGGACCGCCACAGGGCCCCCCAGAGCCAGAGAGCAAGGAGGCATGGGGGGACAGAGAGTGCAGCCCCGGCCCAACCAGGAGAGAAGCCTCCCCGCCGCACTGGGAGGGCCCAACGCAGGGCCCCACCCGAGAAGAGTGCCCACAGCCCCAGATGAGCACCTCATCACCACCCAGGAGTTCTGGGCATCCCCCCAGGTACGAGCCAGGACCCCCCAAAGGAGACCCGCTCCGCGCTCCAGGCAGCCACCCACCCGGCCCATGGTTGGTCCAGGAAGGAGCAAGGCAGGGGCTGGCCATCCCTGTCCAGGACAGCAAACATTTTTCCTGACTAAATGAACCACAGTTAAAGAAATATTAGTACCTTTGAGGTCTTGGATATCCTACCCACAAAAAATGTATCTTCACTGAATCAAATTATTAAGTTAGATCAATGTAAAAAAGTTTATCTTAACATCCATGCGTGGCCTTATCCCCCTCTCACGGTGGAAACAGTATTATCTGAGATCCTTCATCAACTAAATCCTCTTGAAATGGACACGCCATGCTCCTTCACCTCTCTGAAAACATACTAACCTTAAACTAAACCTGCTCCAGTCCAGGTTATTGTAGCCGTACCTCCGTAGGTGCGCGTCAGAAACGAGACCGAAGACAATGAAGAAAGGTTCAAGCCCTTTTATTTTTATATTGCCAGACCAAAGCAGATTCGGCACTGCAACCAGAAGAAAATGACAACATTAAACACACTATATACGAATGTGAAAACAAACACATACCATAAACAGCAACCCCACGACACACCACAGACTCTTAAAGCGCTTACAGTGTGTTCGTTATTCATTCACTCCTTATTCATACTTGGTGATGGTAACTACTTATGTAGCCACAGCTGCCCTGGGGCAGACTGACAGAGGGGTGGCTGCCAGTTCGTGCCTACAGCCGCTCTGACCCTCACTGGGACATTCATGCACATTCACACAGCAGTGGAGCCACACTGGAGGCAAGGAGGGTGAAGTGTCTTGCTCAAGGACACAACAACAGTTGACTGGGGATCAAACTGCTGACCCTTTGATCATTGGACCACTTGCTCAACCGCCTGAACCACTGCCGTCAACTAAGGTACATCACCATCAGTAATAAAGTCCATGGCAACATAGGACCAAAGTCTGAAGGACACAGGTAGAGTTCTTGGCTTTTTAACACTGGCACAGACAGGAAATGAAGAAACAAATACCCTTATGTCTGAGAATATAGTAGACCATCAGAATTTTTGAGCCTCTAGGAAGGCTGTCCTTGTCAACCTGGGATGGCAAGCCAAGTGAGACAAATGTCCCCATTTGATAACTGACTGACTTGATAACTTTGGCACACAATTTATTGTTATTTAATGCAGTTGTAGGACAACATGGCTGTCTGGGAGCCTCAGAAATACAACTACATTGACAAGCTCCTGAACCCCAAAAACTAGATTCATACCGCTGCATCCACTCACAATTAGGTGGCCAATTTCAGAGAAAAGTCTATGTAAACATGTCAACCCAGAGACAAGCGCTAGTAAACAGTAGGAAAAACAAACCAAGAAGAAGCCCTTCCCTACCACTCCCTGCTTGTCCAGTGTGAAAACCACATGCTAAAAGCGCATTCATGAAACCGCATACTCGTGGCTTGTGTATAGGCACCTATAGAGGAGCCCACAGAGTACACCGACAATGGCAAAGGGAAGAAAAAGAAGGTAAACTAGAGACAGAGGCAAGCAGCAAGCTGACAGATATCTTTAGCTTAGTACAAATTGAAAAAATGATAAAAAAGGTCCTCTTCTAAACCCATTGTATCCCTTTCAGGGTCAGGGGGCTGCTGGAGCCTATCCCGGCCACTCGTGGGCAAAGGCAGGAGACATCCTGGACAGCTCTCCAGTCTGTTGCAGGGCCACAAATCACACACCCATGCACACTGACATTCACACTAAACAATTCATAGTACCGTATTTTCACGACCATAAGACACACTTAAAAGTCGTAAATTTTCTCCTAAATGTACAGTGCGCCCTAGGGTCCGGGGCGCCTAATGTGTTGTTAAGTTACCTTGGTGTGGTAATGGCCGTGTGGCGTGAAGACGTGATGTGGCTGGAAGTTGTGTCCTTGGGTGGAACCAGACTGTGACTGTAATGTGTTGGAACCAGGTCGACACATATGGTTAGTTGACCCTAAGGACATGGAGGTAGTTGTGAGTATACACAAAAAAACTGTATGTAGGTGAGGTAAAACTTCATAAACTTTGAGATCAGCAAGAGTACCAGGCCAAGTACTGCACTAGAGAAAGGCAAACGGACTGGCGGTGAATGCTAGAGGAGGCAAACAGAGGTCCAGAGAAGGAGCTGATAAGATGAGAGGCGACAGCTGAGTCCAATTAGGAGTGACCACACCCACGGAGTAGGTTCCAGGAATACTGCACAATAAACAGAAAGAATGAAAAAAGGAACCTTAGGATGAGGAGAATAAAAAAGGAAAGGGAAAAGCGTTGACCCCGGAGCACCATGACATCGCCCTGTATGAATTCTTGGCTTAAGCTTAAAATTCAATCAACGGCTTTGTCCCAAGAGCAGAACACACTATATTATATCCTTTCCTTTGTCAGCATGTCAGTTCAAGTTAAAACACTAATATTGAGTGACAAAATGATTTTGTTTAGGTGCAGTTCCCAACACAAATCAATGTTTACCGCAGTTCAGCACACAATAAGTCTGATCCACGCCAGATTAAAGGAATAGCAGACAACGATAAAGTACGCTGTTGTGACACTGAAGAGATTACAACATGTTTGCTTGTGTTTTTTCCAGCTTAAAAAATGCAAGCTCTGCTGTTCATGATGAAAATTGGGTTTAAAAAAAATTAGCTCAGCAAACATTTTCCCTGACTAAATGAACCATAGTTAAAGAAATATTAGTACCTTTGAGGTCTTGGATATCCTATCACAATTCTAATGAGACACTGAGTTGGTCATAATGTTTAGTGCTGTTCATTGCTATCACCTTTCCCATTATGCCACTTCTTTGAAGGGTCTGCCCTTAGCTGTATGGAATCAGTCGTCCTTTCCTCTGCAGTGTCGTTAACAGTGATCCCATGAACACAGAATCAATCCAATATGGCTTGAAGGCTATTCCTGCTAATGGCTAATGAAAGGTGTAATTACAGGGGGTCAGCAGAGGCATTCAGACACAGAAGAGGGAGACACTGACGGGTTCATTGAGATCATTAGAGCTGTAATGTGTCTGCTTCACTAGACTTCAGGTCAGCTGCATTATCCGGAGGATCTCCTGGTGTTTCTGTTAAACCGAGTGGGTGCTATTTGAGGTTGATTGTGGAATTATGGATGGAGGAAAGTGGGTTGATTCAATTAAAGGGAGTGTGGGGTGGAAATAATGAAAAAGGGAAGAGCTGTGGAATAGATTTCACAGAGTGTGTTTGTCCTTAAGTTCAGTGCTTGTGTGATTTGTTGGGTCCAAAATTAGGAGTCACAGTAGATGACTGTTTGTCACTGTAAATGATCTTGTGATATACACTGCATGAAATGTTTTTTCAAGGGATTTACTTTTCAGCAATAATTAGTGGAAAAAACATGCATCAAGGGCTCCCCTGGAAATAAATGTGCAGCCTTTATTTTTAGGTCCCTATTAATACCGCTGGCTAATTCATTCCAGCTCTCCAGGCACCTAGCATGGCCTCTCAATTATGGATGAGGGGAAAGTCATTGGATTCTCTCTGCTACGAGGAAGCCGACGGAAGTGGAAAACCGCTCTCTGCAGACAGGACACTTTGCAAAAAACAGACATTTGAAGGACAAGTGCTATCTATCACAAGGGGAACACCTACAGTCGAGCGAAGCCTTTTAATCATACAGAACTGAACAAAACATTTGGGAAAATCAGAATTTAAAAACTTGGTTTGTTTTTTTTCTCATAAATTAAAGTTAACAACAACAACAACAAAATAAAGCATGCAATAGCTGTGCTCTGAAAAGCCTGGTTGCAGGTTGAGTGTACTTACCTTCTTTTCTAGCTGTCTAATGCATTTGATCTGTCCTGTAAAGAGAACAGATGGCAGCTAACCACCTTCACAACAGAGTTGGAGACACATTGACCTTAGCAGCACCATAGACTGTGATGGACAAACTGAGGATGAACTCATTAATGAAAAGGTCAAAGATAGACCATCATGTTGCTGGTTTATTTTTTTGCTTTCACGATTACTTCAGAATTTTTGGGGCTTTGTGTTGATGAGACAGCTGATATTCATTCCCCCCATGAGGTCATGGATGATTCGCTTCCCAAGAAAAACTCATCGCTGACAGAATGATGATGTTATGTTTATGGGGCTGCATTTGAGTTGTTGAGATTGCATCAGGTTGATCAGTGTCACACACCATCCGGGCACTGGAGATAAACTCAGGATGGAGTCTTTGTGGCACTGTGAGATTAAAACAAGCAGTAAATAATTCCCCCCTTCCCCCATTTATTTTATGTTGACCTCTGAAAAAATTAGCAAAATTATTCTAAGGACTTTGTAAACTGTCAGTTTGTGTTGAAAAATGTTTTTTGGCCAATACCCACTTTTGCCAGCAGGGTGCCCCTGGTGCTCTATGCATCAGTAGCTGATGCCAGCAGAAGAAGCGTGGTTGGTACGTGATGAGCGAGTCTGCAGAGTGTGTGATGAAGTACACTCTTTTGACTGTAATCTTGTATATTTTGCAGGTAAACTGACTGAAATCATCACACAAATGATATGCAACATGATATCTTAAGTGCTTTATAGAGGAACATAAGTGAAGCTAATGCATAGTTTAACCAGTTGGTATGACTCAGACACCCCATTTTGTTTCTGAGATGGCGTATGTGGAGCTGTTGCGAGCACAGTGACACATCTAAGTTACGTTTGAGTCTGGTGTAAGCTTAAACGTAATAAGTTGAGTGTTGAGAGATTAATAAAACCTTGCAAGCATGAGTTTATGGAAAAGACATGTTAACAAAAATGCTAAACCAAAGCGTACGCACATGTGTGGAGTGCTAGTTTAGTCACTAAGCAAAGACAGGAGTCTTGATTCTTCTCTACCGGATTTTGTAAAATGTCTACGGTCATTTCATTTTTGTAAACGCAGTATAAAGAGGGTAAAAGAAATTTGTTTAAAATAGATTTTTTTCAAGTAGATACAGTTCATACAAAAAATTCCCAAGCGGTGAACACAGAGATTAAAAATAGGTCTAAAACAGTAAAAGACTATATAGCACGATAAAGGGAGTTCTTGTGTTAGGAGTTCAAGTGTTTGCTAATGAAGTAAAATACATTTTGTGATTTTGTCCATTCATAAAAGTTATGTCATCTCTAAAACTATGCAGAACGGTATCAGTGCTGGCACAATGTGATGTTTTTGAGAGATATTGCTACAGAGCTAGGATTTCTGTTTCGCCAGTACTAGTATATCGTATGTGTTAATAGTACAGGGTTTTGCAAATGTATCAGTAGTTTACGCCAGCAGAAGAAGCATAGTCAGTACGTGTTGAGCGAGTCTTCAGAGTATGTGACCAAGTGAGTTCTTTTGACTGTAATCTTGTATATTTTGCAGCTTCTTCAAAAATAAAATATGTTGCACTGAGAGTGAGTTGGCCCATCATTCTTAGTTGTGTAACATCATCAAAAAACCATAAAAAAAGACCTAACATCATGATATTACTTTGGAAAAACTTGGTCATATCCTGCTGTAATGCTGTGACCATTGACTGTAAAGGGAAACTGGACTGAGGGATCCCCCCCCTCAGTGTTTGAAACAGAAAGTACCCACTGGCTCCAAGAAGCCAAAACCGCATATACTTCTATTGAGAAACAGCTATTACTCAGTCATTTTATTTCTCAAAATAATACATTTTCTTATTTTCTACTTTTTTATTCAAGTTATAAACTGATCAATCAGATGCCTTAATAAAACTATGCGGTACCCGTTGGCCCCCATGTCCAACGTTATAAACTTTGGAAATGTTAAATTCTACCGAGTCTGCTTTCAGTGAAAGGGGTGTTGACTTCCAACAAGCTTACTCCAGATTGGCAAGAGTGGCTGCAAAAAAAGTTGATTCAGGCTGACTAGAATCAATGACTCCTTACTGACGACATTTGACTCCAACATGGCGACTGCGGTATGGTGAAAATATGGCAGCTAAATTGACTTAATTTGTTGGAGCATATAGACTGTGACTCCTTTCCATGGTTTTGACATCATCTTCTTTGAGCTAAAAAGGCCTTTAACCCTTGTGCTATCTTAGATGACTCCACCCTTGCATTGACATGTTCTCCCTACCAGGACAAAGGTGGAAAAAGGTGGAAAGATTTCATGAAATCCATGGACACCAGTGAGGTTCACAAATCATTGACAAATCATTGAAGAAAAAAACTCCCAATGGTAAAGTGCCTAGGATAGCACAAGGGTTAAATAAATGGTTACTAAAGAGTTATGGTGAGATTCATTTACATTTCAGATACTTTTTGTATGTAATGTCAATCTTTTACTGTTTAACTTGCATTTGAGACATCAAAGAAAACCATTCCATTCTAAGTAACATTCTTTGCGCTTTATGGATGATCACCAGCATAACATCTGTGATGGCATTTTTTTAGTAAATGAAGCTTGGTCTATTTGCAGTGTTTTCAAATCTGAGCTTGTTTAAACAGCCTGACAAATCGCCACTTTAAAAGAAAATTTAAAAATTAGAAAAATAAAATGTCTAACTGAAAAACATTTGTTTTGAGCATTCAGTCCATACCAAGTGTGATTAATTAATTAATTGTAACCTGTAATTAATTAAATAATTTGTCAAATCAGTGCAGGCTTGTTAGCTGTTACCATAACAACATGTTACACCTTATAAAAAATAGTCTGCTTTTTCTGAAAAAAACTATATGAACTTGAAAATATGACCAGAACTAATAATTGATGAAATGTTTATATTTCTCGTAGGTGACCTTTGTAAAAGCAGGACAATGCCCTTTATCAAACCAATTCATTTCTGATAATAGATACCTCATTCGGCATTATCCCTTACATAATAGTAGTATGCATTAAAAAATAATACACTAATTTAATTGATTGATCGCAATTAACGAATGACAGTCCTAATGTTTCTGATCGTTGTCACAAGAAAGCATGCAGCTTAGGGCTCTGCATTTATTTGTGCTTTTCAGCTTTCAAATTTAACATTTTTGGATGTTTAACCAAATCAGAAACATTTGCTCTGCAACCATGTTCTTGTGTAACAGGATATACATTAGATGGAAAAAAGGGAGAGGCTGAGTGCCCCACAACGCTGCCTCTCTCCCTCCTGGGGAAAACTACTGTCAATGAAATGTGTTACATTTTTCTTCAAGACTAAATCAGTCCCCACTGTTTCTCACCCCCACTGCTTTTTGGTTTTGCCACCAACATTACTCTTGTGAGTGACAAGGAGAGCGTATGGGTAAATTGGGTTTAGCTGGTGACCTTTTAGGATTTGATTAATGGTACCTCAGTTCGGCAGAAGTCTCATGAGCTGCTGGGTCTTGCAAAAGTGAAGGGACAAGAAAAAAAAACTCTGCTAAGATCCATACATTCTCCATCCAGTTAGCCATTTCAAATTAAAAGGGCTCATCAGATCTCATCTTAAGGATTCCCTCAGTTGTTACAATAAACACGGCTTTGAAAGCGTGCTGAACATTTCCCTCTGTTTGTAATCGACATCTTACCAAGTAACTGTTTTCCTAACCACGCGATTTTTGACCTTCACTTCTAAAAGCATTTTTTCAAAGCAACTTTGTGTAGTTAGAAAGCCATTTGGCTGTTCAATGGTTCCTCTTAGGAGCTCAAAAGTCCATTTACATTTCCAGACGCGAAATTAACGGATGAAAAAAAAATAGTTTGGGTAAGTCAAATGTCAAATCTGTTTAAAGGTAAAAAGCAGAACACAGCAGACAACAGTAACCTCCTCGGCCTTAAACTGTGTCATGCACATAAAAAAATGAGAGACCAAAAGCCAGACTAGATAATCAGGTTAACTTCCTTTTTCCTGCTATTATGACAAATTAAAGAGGTCTGGAAGCCATATTTTTCCCAGAGGGAGGTTCTCAAAATGATATTAGCTAACAGACTAGCATATTGATTAGTATTGATTGCATGCCAAAGCCTTGCAGTGGCTATGTCAGGGTTTGAAGTTCTCTGCCTTAGTTTTTTCTTCCATTTTGTTTCTATTGTTTGAGTTCTGCTTCCTGTTTTTGAGTTTTACTTCCCAATCTCAATCTCTCCTGATCGTTTTCACCTGTGTCCTGTCAGTCCTGTTTGTATATAATCTTGTCTCTGCCTTCCTCTGTGCTGGTCCATGCTGTCATATTTCTGACTGGCTTCTTCCTTTTTACTTATTTTGTCTGCAGTTAGTTTTGTTAGGTTACCCTGCTCAGCAATGCTTTATGTTTATGAAAAAAAAAAAAACTATTAAACCCTTTTCTCTTGGAACCATCTCTGCATTTTGGGTCCTTTGTCAACCCAGGACAAACAAAAGAGCTCCGCGGCGGGCCGGAGCTCAAAGCGGTCGGTCAAAGCTCGAGTGAGCTATGTCCGGAGAATCGCTGCAGTATGGGGAAGCAGTAAGCTTGGCCATCATAAATCTTATATTTTTCTTATTTTCATCGAGACAATAATAAATAGATATTCTTGTTTTTATTTTTCCCCTTTTGAATGAATGTGGGTCAGAGAGACACGGAAGTAGCTGCGTAAAGTGGCTTTTGCGGGAGGACGGGATGTGAATGAACGCAGACATGGAGACCTGATTATCAGGGCTTTTGTAGAGCTTTTTAACATAAATAAATTTGATTTCTAAACATCCTTCCTGTCTTCCATGGAATGTAATGAGTCACACACAGGCAGAAATGTGAAAGTTTCTTCTGTAAATCCAAGTATTGCTCACATCCGTGTTTATGAATGACTTATCCCGTGAATAATTAGTCCTTTCGCACAAATTAATTATTTTGTAAGCATGGAATATTACTTTGTGGGAACGGAATATTATTTCGTGTGAACAAAATAATATTTTGTGGGAACTGAATATTATTTCGTGGGAATGAAATATTTATTATTTTACCCATGTCAGGTCCCGGGAGACGTATTAAACAAAAATTGTTGAGAGCAAAATTTACCAAATCACCAATGTATCATACTTGATGCTATCTATACCTTATCTCATAGAAAAAATAACTTTTTGTCATATTCTGAACAAGGCGGACCCAGATGCTGCAACCCAGAAGGAAGAGGCAGTTAGGTGAAAGGTAAGGAATTGGTTTTATTTTGAAGGAGTCAGCGGATCCAGGAGGAGGACGGGGCGTGGAGCTTGACGAGGATACCTCAACCAACGGTGAGCGCGGGAACTTTACTGTGGCGTGAATGGAGTTCCTTAGACCAGTGTTTTTCAACCAGTGTGCCGCAGCAAACTAGTGTGCCGTGGGATATTGCCCTCATTCACTGATCTAAAAACATTTTTCATCTCCAGGAAATCAGCTCTTTGTTCATCCATAGAGGCCCTGATAAAACACTGAGTAGTTAGGAATATAAAAGATCTTAAAATTACTTTCTTTGTGTTTATTTAATTCTATTAAATACATTTTGATAAGACTGACGGTACCGCGATTTAGCTGCAGCTATAACTGTGTAAGGAAAGTCCCACCCCTTTAACTGTCTCCACCAATCATTCTTGATGGCTCAATCACATGTCATCAGTCTGGCCAATCAGAAGTGCTTAAAGTCTTCACTTCCTTGTACTTAAGATAAAGTCGCTCAGTTCTAACAAAAATACCAGCTAAAGTCCGGTGTCAGACCGTGGAACAAGTGAACACAATGAAGCTCAGAGACGCGAGTCTTTCTGGCCTTTTTCAGCAGTTTAACACTATATCTCCCATGATGCATTGGCTTAAAGGGACAGATTACCATGAGTCCTCAAACTTTTATTTCAGACTCAGATGTGGTCCATAGGAGAAAAAAAAAAGATACAAATACAGTATACATAATAAAAAGTAAAAATATAACCTAAAAAGAGTATAGTCGTTGTATCCAGTGTTTCCTTAGGGCAGAAGTGTAGCGGCATGAGCTTCTTTTGGGATCTGTCAGAGACATGATAATTGAGTTCTTAGATTTGTCCAGGCGTTCCATGAGGCTGTACGTAAGCTTACGCAGTAGAGCTTCAAAGGTGGGGATGTGAACATCCACAAACAGCTGATCCCTGTGAAATGTCTTGAAACCACAACAAACAGTTTCAAAATTTTTCCAATTTAACTTTTATTTCATCTCTTAGAAAAAAAAACAGCCGCAACTTCCGGCTTTTTCTGCCACAATTATCATAAAACGTGAGATTGCGGGGGGGGGGTTGTCGATCAATACAGACCATGAATTTCTGCTTTTTTTTTGGATTATGGTGTGCCGCGGGATTTTGTCAAGGTTAAAGTGTGCCGTGGCTCAAAAAAGGTTGAAAAACACTGCCTTAGACCGCAACGTAGCTGGAGTACAAGGCTGAGGCGTGGCAGGAGTTCTTGGCAGTGGCGTGGCTGGAGTTCTTGAGGAGCGTGGAGGGTTTCAGCTTCTGCTCGAGGTGGAATGCGGACTCGGGTTTCGCTCGTGGAAAAAGCCAGACCTGAAGCACAGAAAAACAAGGTAAGCGAGGCAAAAACTTGGCATAGAGGGCAAGACGTGGCATAAGGTGAGGTAAGCACCATCAGGTTTAACGAACCGGCAAAGACTGCTTGTGGAGGTCCTCCTTAAATGGCAGGTGAGAAGATGAGATGAGTAGAAACAGCTGTGAGTCAGGAGCAGAGCTGGGCGGGGGTGGAGTCTGACAGGCCACCATGACACTTTTTTGTGGATTTCATCAAAGGGTTTAAAATACACCTCTATTTCCAAAAATAAAAATGTATTTCAGTCAATTCATTGATGTAGTGGGCCTTACAGGGCAAACTACAGGTAGCAACTGTACAAGGCCTGAGTAACATCTAATTTTCTACAACTACATTTAGTGAAAATACGGTCGACTGTTTAACTCCCTGTAGGACACTTTGGAATCATTTTAACACTATATCTCTTGACTTCTTTTAAATATCAGCTTTTTACCCCTGTCTTTTAACTTCATCATATTACAAATATCCAAAACATCCTGCCTCAGGGGAATGCTCTAATGTTAGACCATGTTATTTTAAGATCAGATTACTATTTTTTTTATTTGGTGGAATGTCCCACTTATTTAAACTAATTTACTTAAACTGCAGTCAGTGACACTGGAGTCAAAACAATACTTTTGTTGAAATCTTTAAAAAAAAAATTAAAAACCCAATCCACAGAGATTTTCACCTCAAAGGGATATAGTTGGAGAGCTGAACATTTACCTGAACTGCTATCTTTTTCATTGCGGCATTGATTTACTGCCAAACTCTTGTTGGCTTTAACCCTTATGTGGTGTTCGGGTCTGTGGGACCCGTTTTCATTTTTTATCAAAAGAAAAATGATACAATTAATTAATTTTTCTGTGAAGAACATATATCAGAATACATTTTTAATGACCACACACCGTATACCCCCCCAACACATTTCTATTACATATAAGATATTCGGGTCCACTGGACCCGGGACTAATAGAAGTGTGGAAATTGATGTTTTATGTACCTACACTCTGTCCTCCACCTGTCTGGGCCTGCTGTGTGTGTGGGTGTGTGTGTGTGTGTGACCAGTAAGAAAGAGAGAGAGTGGCAGAGACAGAAAGATTCACTGTAAATGAGTTCTGTTTTTGCACCTGCGGTTCCCGCACAAGGTTGCAACATTGTTAGAATAATTCAACCATAAACTCTGTTTGCTCTCGTTCTCCCGCACATTTGACCATTTGACTTTCTTGTGGGAATCTTTAATATCTTTATTGGCTACAAATTGGAGGCGGGACACTATAAATATAGCTTTGCCAGTGTGGTTTCTTATCACAACTGATCAAAATGGCCAAAAAATACTCTGCGCAGAGGGCCCTGAAATTGATTTTAGAAGAGAGAGACGTTTTTGATGATGATGTAGAGGGAGACGATTCAGAAGAGGAGGTTTCAGAATTAGAGGATCGCATTTCTGAAAATTCAGAGTCTGACAGTGACTCTGAAGAAGATGATTAGATTGGGGTGGCTGTGGGGCAGCGGTAGGGCGGTCGACCCATGATCGTAATATTGCAGGTTCGATTCCCGCCTTGCACACCCATGAGTCGAAGTGTCCTTGGGCAAGACACTGAACCCTACCTTGCCTCTGGTGGTAGGCGGGCGCCTGTGTTTGGCAGTGGAGCCACCACCAGTGTCTGGTGTGAGTGAATTTGCGTGTGACTGGGTGAATGGGTCTGTGACTGTAAAGGGCTTTGTCCTTGTAGGAAGAAAGGCACTATATAAGTATATGCCATTTACAATTTACCATTCAGATTGAGCATCAGCCAGTTCCAAAACAAAGCCATCAGCACCCAGCCACAGGACCAGGCCGTCAGCAGCCAGGACCATGTGTTGTATAGGCTAGTGGCTAAAAGGCCATGTGTTCAATGGGGCTGATGTGTTGTCTTGACTAATAGGTTTACTATTTGTGTTCAGTTTGTGTTGTGTACCTGAATGGGTTCAGTTTCTGTGTTCAAATAAATAAAAGTCAGTAGTTTTGAAAACCCTTGCTTCACTTGAAAATTTGTTTCCACTCATATCTTGATTTTAATTGATTTTCTTTATCACATTTTAAATAATGAGTTGTGAATGTGATCTAACAAAGGTAAAGGGCAAATATTAACCAAATATACTGATTGTAATTGGATGAGGTAAACATCTGTCGAGTATTTTAACATCAAAGTGTTTGAATGTGAGGCATTAAAAACCACAACATGCAACGGGTCCACCAGACCCACGAACACTGGCTGAGTAACAACAATATGAACACCACACAAGGGTTAATTCAAAATTTCAAAAAACACTTTATTTTAACCTTTGTGCTATCCTAGGTACTTTAACATTGAGAGTTCGGTCATCTAGACCCCACAAGACAGTGCTCTGAACCTTTTTTCTTCAATGATTTGTGATCTTCACTGGTGTCCATGGATTACATGAAATTCTTTTCACCTTTATCCACCCATTGTCATGGTAGGGAGAACACATCAATGTAAGGATGGGGTCATAGGATAGCACAAGGGTTATAACACTCTTTTTCTTAAGCAGAGCTGCTCTGTGACCACAGGAGTGATCTCACTCTTTGAATGAGAACGCATAGATATGTGAAACAAGGATTAAAGCAGGCCTCCCACACTGATTGTGTATTCTTCCTCAGATCTCAAGCCCTCGCTGCAACTTTGTTTGCTCTCACTACGCACTGCTGATAATGGAAATTTAGAAGATTCCAATGTCACCAACTGAGTAAAACATCTCAGTAGAATTCACTGAGTGGTACTTGGACAAAAAGTATACTCTTTATGAGATGTAAAGTATGCTCTTTACTGCCATTCTCTTAAAGTGAATTGCTCTTTTTATAAATAATCTGGTCAAACTTTACAAATCTATCTGTAGGTTTATAATGTATATAAATTAGGTTAAAAAAATCTTTAAATTAAAGAGATTAATATTATTGTTGTTGCGCAGCTGACTCTTTAAGCCCCACCCCAAAAAAAATCACTATAGAACAAATAATGAAGTCTTTACCATGAAAAGAATATTTATTAATACTATCGGTGTAATGATCAATTGATTAATTGATTAATCGATTCCTATTCGTGGGATTGAACCAGATTGATCTGTCTGAGGTAGAATCCAATTAAATCGACCAATACCATTAAAAAGTCGTTTGAAAATTAGAAATTGGAAAATACCAGATGGATTGAGACATGTTAGTTTTTTTTCTTTCTATAATGTAAAAACAAAAACATGGGATGGCAGCAAAAAATAATCAAGCCATCATTACAGTCCAATGTGTGGAAACACTTAAGACAACCTAGTAGAGACACTTGCTTCAGTTTTAAAAGTTTATTAAAAGCGTTATTGAGCCCACAAGTCAGAGTCTGTGCATAACTTGAGTACTTTACCGAACTGTTTATGTGTGCTCCCTGCTCAAACTAGTGCCACAATCTGCTGTGCAATACAACATAATCGATTTATGAGATGCAGACTTATAGCTCAGTATTTATCTGTCTTGAAATATATAGCGCTGATCAAAATAATAAAATAAATATCCAACCCTCGGGTTTGGACATGTTCAGAGGAGGGATAGTGGATATATTGTTAGAAGGATGTTGGAGATGGAGCTGCCTGGCAGGAGGGCAAGAGGACGGCCAAAGAGGAGATATATGGATGTCGTAACAGAGGACATGAAGTTGGCTAATGTTAGGGTAGAAGATGTTCATGATACAGTGAGGTGGAAAAGGATGATTCGCTGTGGCGACCCCTGATGGGAAAAGCCGAAAGAGAAAGATCGGAATAAAACATCCGATTCCAATCATGTCGGAAACTACATGATTACTGATTAATTACTCGTATCTAGACATTCCCAGTCTGTGCAACACAAAGTTCTTATCTGAATTCCTTCACTTCCCACCACTTTGTGGACTTTGTAACCCTTGTGCTATCCTAGGCACTTTAACATCGGGAGTTGGGTCATCTAGACCCACTAGACAGTGCGCTGAATCTTTTTTCTTCAATGATTTGTGATCTTCACATTCACATTCAAAACAACTTTATTAAGGGTTATGCGAAATATATTGAGTCCAGACCCTAACCATAACCCTCAAAATGGCATGTACAAGATTCATTTACATTTTACTCCAACATGGAGTGTGGTCACTTTATGGTCAAATTGCACATTAGCCTGATGGTTACTGGAAATGGCAAAATGTCTAGGGACATCCTTAAAAAGTTACTGAACATAACAGATGATGGACTGGCCTACTTTTTTAGGCAATGAAAATTTGATTTTACCCACCTTGAAAATCTATTGCATGACTGACAGGATAGTGAATAAATATGACCAATTTTTGTTGATGTAGAAAAAAAAATGATGATCAATACAGAATTTCCAAATGGTTTTCTGTAGAGGAGCTATGTAACAGTGACTGCTGTTATAAGTATTTTTAACAATATTTACATCCTACCATATCTGTTTATTGCGGACCAACATAGAGATTACTTAAGCTGTACGGCCAAGTTTATTCAATTTAAATAATTAAAAAATATAATAAAAAAGACTTGAAACTTTATTAAAGACCCACAAATGTTTTGTTTTTTAACAGGACATATAAGAAAATTTAGATTAAAATTCTGTTTCCGAGTATGTCTTTGTTCAAATCATTGTGAAAAAGGGGCAGATGAAAAATTGCTGTTGTAAATAGTTTTAGGTGTGAAACAAGCTCCCTATTTCACACGTGATGCTTCCACTTCTAAACAAATAGATCCATGTACGTCTTTGTTTTCCTCATCTTAGCTGAATCTGGCTCTAAACTGTGCGGCAGGATACTCCAAAATTGCTTGCTGCTTTTCTCCATTTATAATGTTAAGTTGTAGTTGTGAGGGGCTGTTCTGAGCGTCCTTCTGCGTCTGACTCTTGTTTTCCATTTAAACCTCCGACCGCTAGTTGGCAGCAGAGCACACGGAGCCTCTTTGAGCAGCTTTACACTACACAAGACAACAGAAAGACTGCAGCTAGAGGCAGCTTTTGTCATTGTTATGGAACATAAACTACTTAGTTTTTATTTGGGATGTGTACAGAACCGAAACTCTATGCCATGTTGCTGCCAGTATCATAGATAAACGTGGATTGCGGTGCTTCATAGCGGACTCAGATAAGAACGAGTGAAAAAGTGCAGCTGCACAGCAGCTAATGCACGTAGCACCAGGCAAATGCTGTCAGCAATTTGGGCCTAAGTTCTGCAGAACTTCACAGCAATAGATTCTAGTTTAGTGACCTGATCGATCAGAGTGATGTGTACAACGCTGTGGAAAAAGGGGCAATGTCGTGTCAATGACTGTTAATAGTTTACTTCCGCATGTGAGAAAGCGTGGCTGCAGCTCTGCAGTGCAGACTGATATGTCAACAAAGCATCTTCGTCAGATTAAAGTAACCCTCTTTCACCCCTGTCATGCTGCATCAGCATCACAACTTATTTTTCCTTGAGAGAATTTTTATTTTTGTTTTCCACTTTATTTTTGAAGCACCGTTTATGCTCCTAACCCATTTAAACGTTTAAGAGAAGCTACATTAAGAAATATTTAAAATAAACAGCACTTTATTTACTCATACTTTTGAAACCTTATTGGTTAAGGCGCATTCATTCAATTTTTTTTCTTATACTGAAAAATATTTTGTTGTGAAAATTAGACAATGTTGACTGTTCCCTTTATATATTTTAAGTTACCAAAATAAAAGCAACTTATATATGTGATACAGTTGCAGTGTTTAACATTGTGATCACTAAATAAACTGAGTTTTACAATTTTATTACAATGGAAGACGTACTGAAATTCACGTGGAGTTTTTTGAGGCATAATCTTAGAAAAGAAAGAAAATGTGTTCCAGTAGAATATCGGGATACGTATCGTATCGTGGGGCGCGTCTCTGGACACGTAGCGTATCGCCAGACCCTTTTTTTTATTGTGCCTAAAAGCAGCAAAGTCATAATTAAACGCTTTTTTGTGGGGGGATCACTTTTACGACAGGTCAAAAGATGATTGGTGGAAAAATCATCAAAAAGGTTGGTTGTTATGGAAATCATAAATGCACCTCCCTCATTGGAAAGATGCAGGTGAAAAATGGATAAGTAAATGATTTTCACAATACATTCAAATTACTTTAGGCTGGAAAAAAAACCTTGATCCAGCTAATCATCTTATCTGGTTTTGAGATTTGACAATAACTGTTGCTCATCATGCAAAACCCATTATAGTTTCTTTTGAGAGTTGTTTTCTTTCACATTGGTATTAATGTCTTGCTGCCTCAGTGATGACTCTGGCACACATTCACATTCGGATGAGTCACCATGCCAACAGCAAAGTTGTTTATGTGCAGGAGCAGCTGAGCGAGCTTTCCAAAGCCCAACTAATGCCTTTAATAAGACTGCAAATCCATGTGGAGTTAAAGGGGAGATGTTGGAAATCAGGGTTGTGTAAATGCACAGTCATGGCAAACAAAGAAAAAAACTGGATGAGTAAAAACATTTTCAAAACTTGGAAGATGTGATCATTGACAAATAAACAGGTGAGCATGGTTTGTAGTTACAAGGATCTCAGAAACTACACAAAGCTTTAATGCTTACTGAGAGGAAGCTACAACTCTGGCTTCATGGTTGCATCCAAATTCAAGTGCATGCTCAAAGTGAAAATAGGAATGGGAGAATTAATCTGGAAGGTCATCCAGTTTTGATAGGAAAAAGCAACAAAATTGAGTGACATCAAGGTTTTTCCATGAAAAATGGCTACAGCTAAATCCAAGAAAGATTAAAGGCGCGAGCGGCGTTGTATTGCCCACAGGTGCTGCCCGCCCTCGCCGCCCGCTTCTCACCACCCACCTTTGACCCAACCCCACTTGCTAAGGAGCCACTATATACTCCTGACTCCCCCCTTCTCTCTCTGTAAAGGTTGGTCTGAGCCTTTTGTGATGCAAGTGATGTCCAGGGTGTCCCCTGCCTTTGTCCAATAGTAGGCTCTTACAGTCCTGTGACGCCAAAAGGGTTCAAACTGATTAAGAAAATTCATGGCTGGATAGAAATTTGACTTTTTAGGTTAAACATCCTCAGCAAGTCATATTTTCCTTGTCTTGTTGTCTCTTGTGTGACTGTAAACGTGGTAACTCCTTTAATCTTTTATTGAAGTAGAGTTTGTATGAATGTATGAACCCATTTTTAATTGTGTGTGAGCCACCAACATTGAATGTTTTCACATATTTGACAAGAATCTGTCTTTGAGTTAAACCAATCCAAATTAAGTGTGCCAGAACTTTAGTGAACTACAAAATGATGCATGAATCTTGTGCTTGTGATGGGTTAACAGTGTAAGGACAGAGTAAATTCTGTTGTTTCTGCCACGGTCGTGAGCATCTATACTTTGTTTTTAACATTTTAATTGAAAAAAACGATGATTGACTTGAGAATCTGCTTTTTCTGTTGCAGTCAGTTTTATGAATCAAGTTATTCTTGTTTAGATTATTTTTATTTTTATGCAAACATGAACATTCCTGATGTCAAGCTATTTTGTCTGTGCTTGAAGGGGAAATTATCCACTGGAGACTTTTTAGGAACCCACAGGAACCCTGTTACACAGTTACATCCACAAATGACACAACAAGCTGAAAGTCTGCACAGCATGACTTTGTAAAAACCTGTCCCCGTGTTACTGAGACATCACTGTCCACAGGTCAAGCTCTGGGCCGAGGTCCATGTGCTGCTTTTCTATAGGAGGAATCAACGTTCATTTTTAATTCAACAGATCTGAAGAAAAAGATTGGCCAGAAATTGCGTTCATGTCCCACCACAATATTTCTGAAATGACACAATAGCAGGTGGACTGGCAATTTCTAAAGAACATACACAAGTGTTGAGCAATTTAAAGCAGTGAATGAGATATTTAATTAGTGTTTTAATGTAATTTTAATAATATTTGGGAATAATGAATCTAAATTATTCTGAAATCTTTACACGTCTGGCGCACTTAATGAGTGAATGCAAAGTTTAAAGTTAACCCAACTCCTAATGCCTTATCCTTGAAATACTGACACGAGAAAAACAGATATTCCAAAGTTTTAGTAATGGAATTATAATAAAAGGGCAGGTTCAATGTGAAATTGGTTTCTGCTTTTAAAAAGTTAGCAACATGATACATTTTGTTACAGACTCCATGTTACTAAAGTTACTATTTATGTTGATATCACAAACATTTATATATTTATTTATTAATTTGTTAAATCTAAGTCTTTACTCCTGAACCACAAAGATTATTAATGGCTTATTTTTATTTATGTTAATTTTAAAAGCAAAAAGATTTTTTTGAGCAAAACAAATGTTTTTGAAAGAAAATATTGAATATTTTTATTTGCTACTTTAGAATGTTTTTTTTGAAATGCGGTGGCAAAAATATCACTTTATTATGGAAGCGATTCTGTAGCATAATAAAAAATTAAAGTCAAAACCAGAAATGCTTTTTCATTTTCAAAATGACGCTGCATGTTTTGACTCAAAATTTTAAGTATAAAATGAAAAAACATTTTGAAATATTGATTTTTCATTTTAATTTTGAGTCATTTGATGCAGTTACATTTTGAAAATGAAAAAGCATTTCTATTAATCCATTTTAATAGTCAAATTAGAAATTGCTAAATGAATTTTGCTACACATTAACCAGAGAACTTTTTGAAGATGAAATGTCAAATACCATTTTATTATCATTTTAATTAACTGACAGAAAAAGCTGTGTTGAAGTATAAAATGAAAAAGCATTTTGAAGTATTGCTTTTTCATTTTAATTTTGAGTCATTTTATGCAGTTAGAGTTTGAAAATTAAAAAGCATTTCTAATAATTAATTCTAATGATTTAATTAGACATTTTCTAAATGAATTATGCTACACATTTACCAGATAACGTTTTGAAAATGAAATGTCAAATACCATTTTCTTTATCATTTTAATTAAGTGACAGAATAAGTTGTGTTGAAGAAGAAAATGAAAAAGCATTTTGGTAGATTGGTTTTTTCATTTTAATTTTGAGTCAAAACATGCAGCTTCATTTTGAAAATGAAAAAGCATTTCTGGTTTTGACTTTTATTTTTAATTATGCTACAGAATCGCTTCAATACTTTATAGAAGAAGAGGAGGAGGATGAGAAGCAAGAGAAGAAAGTGGCCTGTCAGAGGCTCCTTTCAACTTTGGATGAATCTACACATCATGCACAGTATGTTTTCGTAGAACAGAGTTTCTGTGGAGCGGCGAGAGCCTTATGGGAAATTCCCCTATAAGTTGTGGGCAGGACTGTTGGCAGCAAGCTTGCACTCACTTCCCGTCAGCGATCTGTTTATTCTTTCTTAAGCTATCTTACAGGAACTCACAAACACATCTATTTTTAACGGTGCAACAAAAATGGCGAACAAATATTGGAGCTGTCCTGCTGCACAGTTTTGAGCCTGATGCCGGCTCAGTCAGGGAAAACAAATGCATTCATGGATCTATGTTTCTGCAAGTGGATGCATCAGAACCAAGGTTATAATAGTTTCGGATTTTTTATTAGTTTTAGTTTTTATTTCATTTTGAATTTTTGTTTTTAAATTTATTTAGTTTTAATTAGTTTTTAGAGGCTGCTTTACTAGTTTTTATTAGTTTTTATTTTTTGAAATTGCTTCGTTTTAGTTTAGTTTTTATTAGTTTTAGTGTTAGTTTTAGTTTTTTTTCTTTTATTTTTTGTAAATTAGGATATTTGTCAGGTGCATGATTCAAAATCACCAGAATAAGTATTGTATGATAAAAACTAAATCAAAGATACATTTTGAAACACTTATTATTCAGAGGACACAAGGACAACCATCCTTAAATTAAAATACAACAGCCGATAACAGCATTACGTTATCTGCTCTCGCTCCTTTTTCGGGGGAGGGCGGGGGACAGGCTAGCTTGTCTAGGTACTGTTGATTTGCGTTGTTGTGTGCGCTTTTTAAATGTACTTTTAGATTCGTAGGGTTTTTCCCTTTGAGGAGCATTCCACAAGTTTTGTCTCCTGCTTCGACTACAAGGCACTTACTTTAGTTTTCGACGCTTTTATTTGACAAAAAAGTCCCAAATAGGACTCTCCCGCTTTCTCCCAACTTTTAATGCAGCCATCACGCTCATCTAAATGTCTATGACAACGCTAGCCGGCAGTGTCTGACAGACGTCATGTGACGTCACAGACTACGTAATGCCGTAAGGTTCAGATACACAGTAAAACTAGCAGCGTGAAGTAAATAGACTTTATTTCAACCCAAAAGACTTATGTATTAACAAAGACGAAAACTAAGTATTTTTTGGGGTTGATATTAGTTAGTTTCAGTTCGTTTTATACTCACAACAAACAGTTTTAGTTAGTTTTCGTTTTTTTTAAAACTCTCGTTTTTATTTTTATTTCAGTTAACGAAAATGTTTTTTCAGTTCTAGTTTTAGTTTTTTCGTTCGTTTTCGTTAACTATAATAACCTTGATCAGAACTGAGTGGAGCTTGTGCCCTGCTGATAGCTTCTACATAACAACTACAAGCTTTTTTTGAAAGCCATTTATTATCCCTGTTCTTGAATTACAATCATTTAAATAAAGTAATACTCTGAAACACATTTTTAATCTCAGTTTATATATGTCCCTGTTCATCAGAAAATTGCACAAGAACATATTAAAAAGACCATTTTATTGGAGTGGGTCTTTAACTGTCATTTTGTTTTTACAGTAATACAGAAGTCAGGGATGAAGCTGAAAATGGAAGTTATGATGATGAAGAAGAGGTGCACTATAAAAAAAGAAGTAGTTTTTACGATAAAACGCTGGCAGCTGTGGTTGCCAGAATGGTACCATAAAATTACTGTAAAACATTTTTTTAAGGTAAGAATGTATTTTTGATGTTGATTTCATGATGAAAAACCGTCGTCCAGTCAATATTTCACTTTAGAAAAAATATTTTACCTTGAAAAAAAAATGTTTGGTCATGGTGCCTCTGCCAGACTCCTCCCCCTCTTCAGCTCCACCTGACGCAACCAGCTGTTCCTCCTCACCTCATCACCCTGCAGCCTCATAAGGAGATCCCGGATCATTATTCGACGCAAGTTCGTTGTTGCTCCTACGGTGCTTAGTCTGGCCACTCCAAGTCGTCGCTCTTGCATGTTTTGTCTCACGCTTATACCTTGTCTTTGTGCCGTCTCAGGAATCCTCTCCCACGAGAAGCTCACATGGTTGCTATCAATTCAATTCAATTCAATTTTATTTGTATAGCCCAAAAATCACAACAACAGTCGTCTTGATGGGCTTTGAAGTAAAACCACGGCTGCCATCAAGACCCTCCAGTCTCATCCTCTGGATGCCCCAAGAGTCCTGGTCTTCATCGGCATCCTTAAATCCATTCTCTGTTATGGAAAATTAAATATTTTCCTACTTACCTCCCCGTCTGCCGAGTCTCCTTCCGGGTTCCAGCATTTGGGTCTGTTCCTCTCGCGAGATCACGACAGAACGAACTGGCCATACTCTCGACCCAGCTGACCCGGAAAGACTCCGCCTTTCGATCTCTCAACAAGCCTCCAGCTTCCGGCAACACTCCGGCCATCACTTCCGCTTCGTCAATGGAAAACTTCCGCCTTTAACCAGAGCCGTTCCACGGTGATGTGGAAGCCTGCAGCGGCTTCCTGCTTCAATGCCAGCTTCTTTTCCAACAGGCACCCAGGTACTACCATTCCGACAAAAGTAAAATCTCTCTCATTGTGAACTCTCTCCGCAATAAAGCTCTCCAGTGGGCTCAAGCCTTTCTAGCCGCTCACACAATCACTCACTTCCCTTTGACCGGTTCATCAGAGAATTTCGGCTCGTATTCGATCAGCCGCGAAAGCAGGAAGAAGCCACTTGGCGGTTACTGAGCATCAAGCAGCGGATCCATTCGGTAAGCGACCACATCATAGATTTTCATATTTTGGCAGTTGAAGCCTGACGCTGCTCTTTAGGGGATTTTTTTTATTAATCATTGAATGAAAAGATCAAGGATCATCTCTGAATCCAGCCTGAAACTAATCATTTTTAAGAGCTTGTATCTGCAGCCCTTCGTTCGGACATCCGGCTCCGTGAACGCCAGACAGAACGCAGCCTCGCTCCACGCAAACACCCTTCAGATTTTTCTCCTCACCCCCATCAGTTTCCTCATCCTCTGACTCAAAGCTCCGACACTTCAAATCCTTCTCTGACGAGCCTAAGCAAGTAGGTCACTCTAAGCCAGTGGTTCCCAAACTTTTTCTGCAAGGCCCCCCCTTTCTGAAAATTAGAATATTTTCGAGCCCCCCCACACTGACACAAACATACAAATCCTTTGTTTCTAAACTCCACCGCGCCTTATAACATGTGGTTAATGAGAAATCTTTCTCTGAACGCTAGAGTTCTGTTATCTAAAGCTGAAGGAATCTCTAGATCTGTCTGTGTCTCTGTCTTTAGAAATGCCAAAACACATCTGTAACCTATTAAGCAAAACATTATTTGATTTTGGAGGAAAGAATTTCATTACTTGTTTTGTTTTACACCAGAAAACATTTGGGCATGGATGTATTAAGCTTTGAAACTTTAAACAACTCTTTAAAATAAAGTGGTTAAATAATTTATTGAAAGAGGAAGACAATATCTGGAATGCATTTCCCAAATATATATTTGACACAATGGGAGGCATTAAATTCTTGCTAAAATGTAATTATAAAATAGAAACATTACCCACAAAACTTTCAAACCAGCCCTGCTGGCCTGAAAACTCCTTTATAAACATAATTTTTCTCCAACAACTTGTTTTATTTGGAATAACAGTAATGTACAATACAAGAATAAATCACTTTTTTTCCTAGATGGTATAATAATGATATTGTTTTAATCAGACAACTTTTCAATTCTCATGGACATCTTCTGACGCATGAAGAATTTATTTTAAAATTCTGTATTCCTGCTCCACCCAGAGAATATGCAATAGTGTTAGATGCCGTTCCAACCAGTCCACTTCAACTGTTTAAAGGGATTTATAACACAAGTCAATTAAAAACCCAGACAATGTGGATATTTGTGTTAATTCAGTTTCCAATAAACAAATAAGAAATATTTACATACCACAACCTTACCTGCTGGGAGGTTTTTTGGGAATCCAAATTTGTGGACATAAAATGGACTTATGCTTGGACTATTAGCAATAAATACTGTCTAAATAACAAAATAAAAGAGGTGTCCTTCAAAATATTGCATTGTATATATCCTACCAAAAAAACTTTGGGTAGATTTGTTGTGGACATGGACCTGTTTTGTTCATTCTGTGGAACTCAGGAGGAAACTATTTATCATCTGTTTGTGGACTGCAGACATACAAATAAGTTTTGGATGGAAGTGGGAAAATATAACTAAACAAACTGTTAATTTTTTTGATAAAGACATTTTTCTGGGTTACCTTAATGTCAAAGTAGACAAATATTGTATCTTCATTACACAATTGTTTTTATTATTGGCAAAATTCCATATCCATAAAGCCAAATGGTCAAGCTCCAAACCTAAATTCCAGCAGTTTTTGAGTGAAATCAATCAGTACTGTACCATTATCAAACACCTGCAAAACCAAAAAGCAATTCGAACTAATATAATTTTTGAAAGATTTAAAATTTATTAAACCCCAAAGATTTTTGAAGTAATAATTCTTTTGTCTTATGTTGTATATGTATGTGTATATATTTATATACCTTTTGTTTTATTTCTTATATTTTTCTGCAATATGTACACATTTCAATTCCCCCTGAGACATTCACATTGTTATTGTATTATGTTGTTTGTCAATAAAGTATGAAAAAAAAACTCCACCGCGCCCCCCCTGCAATACCTCCGCGTCCCCCCTAGGGGGCTTGCCCCCCAGTTTGGGAACCACTGCTCTAAGCTAACCTCCGAAGAGAAAAAAAAATGAAAAAAACGTAATGAGGGTCTCTCCTTTTATTGTGGAGATGCCAGTCATATCGTTTCACAATGTCCGAACCGTTTAAACTCCCGAGCCCCTCGGTAAATAAATGACAGGTCGCGAGGGAATTTTTCTGAAAGACCTTCTAAACCTTTTCTTTTAATTCCTGTCGAGATCTCCAATCATAACCGTATTCACGAGCTCAGCGCTCTTATTGACTCCGGTGCCGAACACAATTTTATTGACTCGAATCTTGTTCGTCAACTGCAGTTACCCGTTGAATCACTTGACACCCCCATTAAGGCTGCAGGATTAGGAGGTAAACAACTATCTAGAATCACTCTTCGTACCGAGCCCATCTTGTTTTGTTTACCTCTGGTAATCATCGCGAATATCACCAGTTTTTTGTTACTGACTCCCCGCAAACCCCTGTGATTTTGGGTTCTCTTGGTTGCACTTACATAATCCCCAAATTGACTGGTCGGCTACCCGCATCGCTAATTGGAGTACTTATTGCATGGCTAACTGTTTGCATTCCGCCCTTCTGCCCACATGTCGCCGTTGATATTCTTCTTGTTTGAGGTCGCGGGCGGTCGCCTAAGCATTTCACTGCACATTGTACGCTGTATGATTGTGTGTGTGACAAATAAAATTTGAATTTGAATTTGACTTTGTCACTGGACTCCCACCATCACGGGGTTTCATGGTAATCTTCACCATTATTTCCAAGGCTGCTCATTTCATTCCTCTCGTTCAGCTGCCCACTGCCACGGAAACTGCCAACACCCTCCTCAACCACGTTTTCTGTCACCATGGGATCCCCTCCGACATCGTGTCAGACCGAGGACCGCAGTTCGTGTCGCAGGTCTGGAAGGCCTTCTGTTCCGCCCTCGGAGCCTCTATCAGCCTCATGTCGGGGTATCACCCTCAATCTAATGGCCAGGCAGAAAGGGCTAACCAAGAGTTGGAGGCCACCCTTCGCTGTCTGGTGGCTCAAAATCAGGGGGACTGGTTGGACTACCTCGTCTGGGTAGAGTATGCCCATAATAATCATCCATCCACTGCTACAGGTATGTCAGTTCGTTGTTGCTCCTACGGTGCTTAGTCGCTCTTTCATGTTTTGTCTCACGTTAATACCTTGTTTTTGTGCCATCTCAGGAATTCTCTCCCACGAGAAACTCACCTGGTTGCTGTCCACCTTCCTCTCTCCTCGCCTCGCTACGTCTCTGGCTTCGCCTACGAAACCACGGTTGCTGCCATCAAGACCCTCCAGTCCATCCTCTGGCCGCCCCAAGAGTCCTGGGCTTCATCGCCATCCTTAAATCCATTCTGTGCTGTGGAAAATTAAATCTTTTCCTACTTACCTCCCTGTCTGCCGAGTCTCCTTCCGGGTTCCAGCAATTTTGGTCTGTTCCTCTCGCGAGATCATGACATGTTTCACCTTAAACTGAATAAGATAACAATGCACAAAATGAAGCAACCGTTTAATCACGATCATTAGACGCACATGTAAGTTTTTAATTTTCTACAGAATGTAGGGGGCACCCTGTGAGCTGCACCTAAGGTGTGGTTGTAGGAGGAAGGCTGTCATTTGACCGAGAGCAATTAGCATTTACATGACGCCTTTTCTTTCCGATCAGGCATTCTTTCCGATTACTTTTGCCCATGTAAACGCGGCTACTGTTTACAAAATGGAGGGGGTTTGGGTTATTATTCAAGCAGCTGAGTTTTGAACCAGTTGAAGCTTACGGAGGGTTTTTTGTGGAAGTCGAGAAAGAAAGGAGTTAAGGTAATCGATACGGGAGGTGATGAGGCCGTGGACTGAGGGGTGAGAGAGGGAAGGAGATGACGAATGTTACGCAGATGGAAGTAAGCGAAGCGGGTGATGTTATTGATGTGGGCAGTGAATGAAAGCGTGCTGTCAAGGATGACACCCAGACTCTTAACCTGAAGGAGGGAAATATGGAGGAATTGTCAAAGGAGAGAGAGAAATTACCAAGTTTTCTAAGAGTGGATTTAGTTCCAACAACGAGAAGTTAAGTCTTATTGCAAGTTAATTTTAGGAAATTTGTGGTGTACCAGGATTTGACCTCAAAAAGACAATTGGAGAGGGTAAAAGGTGCAAAAGTAGAGCCAGGTTTGGAGGAAATGTAGAGCAGGGAGTCGTCGGCATAGCAGTGAAAATGCATGTTGTATTTACATCTGCTTATGGACAGTAAGACCAGTTTTTCGGTATAATCTTTACATTTGTCGTCCTTTGGCTTTCAGTTGTCTGAGAGTGGGTGTGAACCAGGGTGCAGAAGTGGTGAAAGTGATGGACCTGGATTTAAGTGGAGCAAGATTGTCCAGGAGATTTTGGAGGTTACTATTGTAATGTGAAAGTAGTTAGTCCGGAGTGGAATGACTGTTGGTGGGGGGGAGGCTGTTGATGAGTTACGAAAAATTGTCCAGGTGGATGTCCTTAATTGTTACGGAAGGTTATAGTACGGGGAAGGTTGGTTTTGGAGAGAGGTTGACCTTAAAAGATAACAGCATGTGATCTGACAAAGGGAACATATCCGGTTTACAGTCCAGAGGGTGAACACCTGAATGACAAACAAGTTCAAGTACATGTCCATTCTTAGGGGTTGGGAAGTTGATGTGCTGATGAAGATCAAAGCTGTCCAGCAAGGATGTAAAATCTTTAGTGAGGGTGTTGCTGACATTGTCCATGTGAATATTAAAATTACCTAAACACTAGTGTTTATTGATGACGTGACACAGGACAGAATTAAGTTTCATAATACAGATGGACAACGACCCAAAAAATACAGCCAAAGCAACTCAGGAGTTTATTAAAGCAAAGAAGTGTAATATTCTTGAATGGCCAAGTCAGTCACCTCATTTTAACCCAAGTGAGCATGCATTTCACTTGTTTAAGACTAAACTTCAGACAGAAAGGCCCACAAAAGACCAGCAACTTAAAGCCGCTGCAGTAAAAGCCTGGCAGAGCATTCAGAAGGACGAAACCCAGGTAATGTACAGAAACTAAATTAGAAAAAATGTGTCTCTGTCCAAATATTTATGTATATGCGTAGCTGCAGCAGAAGACGTAGAAATGTGCTTATTTTCATTTTTGCCGGATGAGAAACAGATATGCAGGACACAGCTGCTCAGTTTTATGGCAAACTTGTGAGGAGCTGCAGCCCTCAAAGTCTCAGCGGGAAAATGACGGGAGAGGATCCACTATTTGTTGGTCTTTCTTTTTCATGTATAAGTATATTTTTTCCTGACTTTTTGTCTTTGAAAATCACAGTTATTTGGTCATTTTTTTATTTCATAAAAAGTGTTGTTAGGATCGTGAATTAATAAAACGTTATCATAGGGCTTTACAATAAAAGAAAGATAAAAAAAGTTTAAATAAAAAGAGTTATTGTGGCCCCCAAGAAAAATTTTGGGGGACCCCGCTCTAGCATCTATGTGGTGTTGGAAGATTTGTTGTTTTTCATTCTTCCTATCATTCAACACAACATAAATGCAGCATTTCTCTAAGTTTTACATGAGGTACATCAAGCCGTTGGTGCAAATGACTCTAAAATGAGAACAAAAGTTTTAACCTAAAAACTCTAAAATGTTCTGTTTTAAAATATAATTTCCAATCCAAATGTTTTCATCCAGATTCCATGTTATTTCTTTCTCACTCCACACATGTGCTCCTGGTCTGGCCCTTCCATCCAATTTTAGAACCCTATGTGGCCCGCGAGTCTTTAATAATTGCCCACCCCTGTCCTATACCGTCATAGAATCATTTCAAAATAAAAAAAGATGATTTGGATCTTGGAAAATACCATTTGGACTGAGGTACCGTAGGTTTATTGTGCTATAATATAAAAACGACCAAGTGACACCACGGCAGAGAACAAACACGTGATGTCAGCAAAAACTGATCAGTCCACCATTCCGGTGTACTGATCGAAATTGCTCCCGCTCCATGAGCTCTGCGACAGACCATCTAGGGCAGTGGTGGTGAACAAGCGACTCACATGCGGCTCTCGGCCAATAAGAATGCCTCTCTTTTCCTCTTACCTTTTTTTCTATTTATCGTATTTTAACAACCATACAACTATAGTGCGGTGCACCTAATGTGTTGTTGCGTGACTTCGGTAAAGATGACGTAGGAGAGGACAGTGTGAGAACGGTAAGGAGAGAAGTGAGGACGTGTAAGAAGACACCCACACCCTCCTGAGTAGTACAAACTTGCAGCTATGTGCATGATACAGAACGACATCGTTTTGGAAACCCTGAAAGAGCGCCTGCAAAGAGACAGGATTATGAAGCACAGTTTAAACTGCAAACTATTAGCTACGCGGAGGAATCCAACAGCTGTAGAATTCAAGAAGAATGAATCCATGGTTCACAAGTGGAGGACGCTGGAAAACGCACTCTGACAGTCAAGAAAACGGAAAAAGCGAGACTTGACTGAAGGCAGTACGCTTGCAAAGGAAATGAAAACTGAACATTTTTTAAGGTCCGTCTTGGTGCTTTTTTTCTCGTCATGACGAGAAAAAACTCAGCACAAAATTTCGAGAAAAACACTCGTCGTGTCGAGATAAAATTTGAAATAAAGTTTCGAGATTAAAGTCGCAATGTTGCGCAAGAAATTTTATCTCGTAAATTTAGGAGAAAAAAACTCGAGATTATTGTGGAAGTGAGCATGCAGAGCAGCAGGTGAACACCGCGCAGCAGCAGATCAGACCGACTAAATGTAGTTGAACGGGTGAGCTGAAATTTTACTGATAACATTCCAAATGTCTGGAAGCTCATTTTTTCATTTACAATTTATAAAAGTTTTATTTATTGATGGTTCGTTTGCAGGATCTCTGCAGCCCGATGAAGCCATCGGGTGTCCCTGCAGCTGTTCGCTTGAATCCTTTCTTCCTCCACCAAAGACCAGATCTCTATGTTTGTGTGATGCTTCCGTCTGAGGAGGAGTAGCACTTTTTGCCTTTTTCAACGTTGTAATGCTAATATAATAGACTATTTTCATTTATCTTTGTTTTTAAATGATGAAACGGGACGCTTCATCTGCAGGAGGGGGCGTATGTAACACTGTTTACTTCCGCATTGGTGTTAGGATGACAGATTCATAATGTGACAGATGAACTTCAGGTTATGTGAATGAAAAGGAGAATAAAGGCTGCAGCGTTCCTCTACACCCAAACGTGTCTCTGAGCTCCTTATTTTACATATGAAAGTCCGCTTTACTGACACCGAACCCCGGAAAGACGGCTCCACTGACAATAATTTGATTTTGAGTCGCCAAAAGGTTCAGAATCTCTTTGTTTTAAACCTATAATCCGGAAATAAAGCTTCACAAAAGGCTCCACATATTTCATCTTCAAGCTAGGCTCCGATACAGACAACTTCTGTGTTTTCTCCATGTTAATCTATGAATTTTTTCCCGTAAACGTACAAGTTTTTATCTCCTAATAATATCAGTTCTTTTTGGTGGCCATAAAACTCTGTCGTAAACTCTGAAGTACAAAGCCACTAGCTCACTAACATTAGCCATAACACTGAATACTCCTGAAAGACTCAGCTTCACAAGAAAAAACTCGTCACGTTGGCCAGAATTTATTTTCCTCACTGTGGCCCTAAAACTCCGTTGTAATTATAAAAATGTTTTTTGTATCATAGAAAAAATAAAGCAAGAACATTTCAACTAAACTTTGGTCCATAAAATAAGTTCTAAACTAACATACATCTATCTACAACAGAGTTTTAGGGCCTCCCTAAAAAAAGAAAAAGTAGAATTACGAGATTTCAAGTCGTAAATTTACGAGAGAAAAAACTGTAATTTTACGAGATTATAGTCGAATTGAGCATACAGAGCAGCAAGTGAACGCCGCGCAGCAGAGCAGACAGAGTAACCTCAATTAAACAGGTAAGCTGAATGTTTATTGATAACGTTCCATGTTTGGAAACTCATTTGTTTGATTTGCGATTTATCAATGTTTTAATTATTTTCTTTGTTGGTTTGATTTCAGCATTTGTGAGGTCATACATTTTGTGGTGTTTTGGGTAAATGTCTTTTCAGGCCTGTGGTAAATCGGGCCAGTTGGCCGGCCTGTCGTGATATCATGTTTGTTGCTTTTTTGTTTTTCTGCAGATATTGTTGTGTTCCATGCTTTGGTTCACTCGTCTTCCGTCTCTTTTCCACCACCATCGAGAGCTAGGTCTCAAAGGTCATGATGCTGTCGCTGTGTCGCAAACGTTTCTTTGTCTCAGGGTCAGCCCCTGTGAACCACGTTGTGTAACTTGACATAAAAAAGTATCATATGAATTAGGGTTGGACTGAGGGAAGTGACTTTAACAAAAAAAAGTAACAAACAAAATAGAAAAGAAGTGGTCCGCTCCCGCACTTAACTAGTCAAGTGGACCAGCGGAGAGCAGAATTACAGTGTTTGAGGGGAAGGGGGGTGCTTTGTTACATGAGCGGTATGTGTGGGAGATTTAGGACTGCGATCCGTTCTGCAGCAGGGGAACGTGCTACCGAACTCAGAACCGGGTCTAAAGTGTGTGTCTGAGCACAGCTCAGATCGTCAGCGCACACACACAGCGTTGGTGTGAGCTTCAAAGCAGAAATGTCGCTCAGTCCTTATAACCGTTCAAACAATCACGTGGATTTGTGTTTCCAGTCGCGTCCCGCCAAAATAAAGGCTGATGTTATTCCCACATGTTTACTTGCAGCCAGGATGCAGATTGCAGCGCCACCCAAAGCTAATGTTGTTAGCCCGTGTGAGCATACTGCTAATTCTGGCTTCTTTCCGGCTCCGCTCTTCAACAGAAAAAGCGCTGACCACACTAGTTAAAATTAAAACAGGCGCTTCAAAATAATCGTAACATTATTAAAGACATGTTTAGAAGATCATCTCGTATATTACGGAGCTGACATGTCAATGTATATAGCCGCTCGGTGCTGCTTAACATTGTTTTGTATTGAATTGTTACATTCAATAAAGTTTGGGGGAAAAAATAGCCGCTCGGCAGAACGTATATCCTCTTCCGGTTTTTCAAACCCTACATGTGCGAATGATTTATTCCGACAGAAAGTGTGACCCATTTGAACGTTTGTTATATTCTGAAAACATTTTTCTGGGCCCATGTACACGGTTGGATTCTAATCCGACCATTGATCCAATCAAGATCTTTTGCATATGTAACCGCGGCTTATGGTGTCGACTCGCAGCGTGGTGGGGGCGTGGCATCACGATGGTGTCTCCCTAGATATGAATTTTGTTTGATTTGATTACACTACACGGAGTATACCTCTTTCCTTTTATTTTAACATTTTTCTTCTCTTAGCTATTTCTTTCTCTTGGAATCCATTCTTAGTTATTTCTAATAGTAGTTTATTTATTTTCTTAGGATGTCAGACAAGAAGCAGGGAAAGAGGACTGCTGTAGTCGGTTAAAGATTGCCAATGTGACACAGGAAAATCAACACCCTGTGTACGTTTCAGCCATCATTTAGGGAATGGAAATTGTATGCTGCAGGAGGACAGAAGAAGTTTGACAAACGCTTGCCTTATACTCATGGGTGTCATCCCATCTATCCTGGGTGTCATCCCATGTGTAAATGACCCATTTTAATTTTTTCTTATTATTGTTTAACATTTCCTTTGATTGAAGATGCCTTTAATTTCAAAAGAAGTATGTTGAAGATGTAAAAGCAAATGATAAAAAACAGTGTAAATGTTTGTAAAGTATATTTTGTTTTGAAAACTTTTATTGTGAAGGTTCCACTTTTCTGTGAAAGTGTGTCAGTTCAACAGAAACAAAAAAAACGTTTAACAGCTGATGCTACGGCAACAAAGGAAACAGACAAAAAAGATGAACGGATAACTGTGTAAAGCTGTAATTTGTTTTTGGCATCTAGCTGGAAGGCGAACAGGTATGATTTTTGGTTATGTTTACTGTATACATTTTGTGATTTTTTTCAATTTGTTTATGTAAAATAACAAAACATATTTCTGTTTGAAGTTATCCAACAATCTAACACTACTAGCTGAGGTAAAGAATGGTTGTATATCAAAAAGGAATTATTGTAAGTTTGTTGTTTTGCTTTTCTTCAGCTCTTACGGTGTGACTATGACTGTGGAGTAAATAAATGGGTTGGAATACCCCATCATAGTCCATCAGTTACTATCATTGAGTCCATCGTCTGAATCAAGTCCGGCTGGAATGCTACACCATGTCATGTATGCTCTCAACTTAAGTTACCCAATGATATTGAAATATGCTTTTGAGGTATGTTTAACTCTAAACTGCTTTACTTTTGAGGTTTATATTGATCTCTGTACTCCTTTCTTGCCTGTACTTGACATGTATATTTGCACTGTTTTGTAATTTGCTAACAAGACATTCTATGGCCATGTGTATCGGCAATGTTATGTGGATGTTTTAAATATATATGCAATTTCTAATAAAAATGTTTTTCCAATTTTCTTTAAGCTACAAGTATTTGTTTTGGGGAAATATAGAATTATTATATAATAGAATAGTAAAAATACTGTATGTACTTAATTCAATTTGTATTAACTAATATATCATTTATAAATATTACTCACTTACATAAAATATAACAAAGAAAAAATGAGTAAAATACACAAAGAATGTCAACAATATGTACTTGGGTTTTGTAATTAGATGGAATGGTAAATTGAGTGAAATTTGCAATCTATAGACAAGTATTGTCTGTGAATTTTACTTGTGTATTTTTCATAAACAATGAGTGGTTTTAGTAAGTAAACATTACTTTAAAATAAATTTACAAGCACATTCCTAGCTTTCTTTAAAGCTGTGTGGAAAACTTTCCAAGGTTTATTTTTTTTATTTTTTTCTAAATGTCACCCCAATATTTTTCAGTGTAGGTTAATTGTTTACTCTAAATTGTGCATGGGTGTGTTAATTGTGGCCCTGGGACAGACTGGTGACCTGTCCAGGATGTCCCCTGCTTTCATCCTAGGGCGGGCTAGGCTGCCGCAGCTCTGTGACTATGAAAGGGCCGAAACGGGTTTAGAAGATCAAAAACATCTCCTTGGTTAATTTCCGAAATTATATGTTTTCTTTTTTGCACTGTGACTCTATTTTTTCAAGTTTTGGAAACATCAGCTACATTTCTTTGTCATTTTTGGCATTCTAGTTATTGTTTTATGTATCTGAATTGCCATCAACCAGGTGTAATTCTTTGTCTTAATGCACTTTTTATTTGACACTAGACAACTTCTATAACACATAGACTAACTGTACGCTACTCTCACCTACTTTAGCTCGTGAGCTAACATGGGGGTACCGAGGTATGGTTGTTGCCATGCACTTGCAACTTCTCGGAGCCATGGCGAGAGTTAGATAAGTAGTGAGGACCAGTTCTATCTGGTTGGGCCAGAGCTTGCACTCTCTGTGCTCTGGTGCCTCCCTGCTTTCTGGCATTGGGGGACACTGTGGCGCTCCTGCTGGTCCTGGACTGGGTGGCAGATGTGATTGCCTGGCGGGCAGATTTCCTCTATCTTCACCGTGTGTCAAAGGGCCTTGGCTACCACCCCTGCTTCTGGAGGGTCTTAGTGTGTGGATGACTGGGCACTCTCCCTCTTTTTTTACATTTCATCATCCACCTCAGCAGAACATAGACACTCACTCGAGCACAGGTGATATTTCACCTTTACACAAAAAGTATGCGTGACTGAATGAAATCCTTTACATGTGTTGGTTTGTATACATAAATATGTGAATGTTACCCTTTAGCTGTATTGTGTACATGTTGACACGTTTGTATGTAAAGACTTTTAGAGCCAACAGGTATGGTAATAACATTTGAGTGCGTGTGTGGACAGAACCCGCCCCTTTTAGACTAGCATTTAAACCTGGCAACTTGTTGCTTTATGATTCTATCCCCCCTTCTATAATCATTATAATCATCCTTCTATTTCCTTATCAGCCTCACTTTAAGGACAGTTATGACGGCGGCTTTAGAAGAGCATGCTAACTTTTCATTTGTAGATGTCAATCACTGTGACAGTTAGTGAAACAATGACAGTAACTTTGTTACTTGTCATGTCGAAAACTTTAGTACGCGCCAGCTCTGGAAGGCAGGTTTATGTGTAAGTACAGCACATGTGTTTGGGGTGATTGTTTCTGACAATCACAAAATAAGCAGATATTTGTTAACATGTCAGTCAGCCACACGAAGATGTGAACCCTCTCAGCATAATTTTTTATCAGCTTTTCCTTTCAGACTGTCTGTTTTTGTAAAAGCATAAAGAACTGCATTATTTTGTTCTCGCATGATTAGAGCACATTTGCTCATGAGCTGGAGGCTGTGACAGAAGCTCTGAACAGACATTTGGAAATAGATCAGGATGGGAGCTCATGAGCGAACAGAGAGAAAAACTGCACACTTCTAAATTGGAATAATGAGACACTGCCACCACTCAGCGATTCACTACCAAGATGCACCCTTGCGGTTACGCACACCACAAAGAAGTGGGGCTAATTTTCTTTATTTATCATCAACAGTTGTGGGTCTGCAAGTGTTTTGTTAACCTCTGGGGATTGGTGGTTACAGTTGAAGAATTCCAAAAACAACAGATTCAATTAACGCCCCCCCTCCTCTCTCTCTTTTGTCTAATCTGTAGCCTCCCTCATCTGCAGCAATGAAACAGGGCAGGTTATCCTATAAGAATTAGTGGAGATAGCTGAATATCCACCTGCCTCGCACTTTTGTCATATTGGTCTTAAGTGGCCCGCAGACACATACATACTCCGTCTGCTTTAATCCAAAACGGCACTTTGACCCAAATGGTCATGTTTTTGTTTCCCTGCGGCCTTTTTTTTATGTTAATGTCCCTCTGAATTATTTATCTGTGTGTTCTCTTTGGCTTCTCCTCATGGTCTCTGAAGGAATAAATCAAAAGAGCGGAGCTCACACACACATACAAACACAGAACAGACAGGGGGATTTATTACGGTGAGTATTGTTTACCACATTGACCTCCAAGCCTCGCAACATTCACATGTCTGCGCTTTGCCATCCTTTATGGTGAGGATGAAACGGACCCACATGATTGCCAAAAAAAAAAAAAAAGCATCTCTACTGTGTCTTGTAAAAATCTTTAAAGATGATCCTCATGTAAAGACTTCAGATTATGTGAAGATCATTCACCGATGTCTCTATAAATGCAATTTATCCAATTTAGCAAAGTGCTGACATAATCACTGCTCTAATCATGACTATAGTCTTTTTTTAACACCATGAATGTGGTCAACAAATGACATGTTGCCTGTTTGGAGGGTATTTATTGGCATTGAATCCCCAACATTTTGAACATTGTCTAAATTGCATTAATCTTTGACCAATTTATGGCCAGTTCCTTTGCACACAAGAAATATTTTAAAATAACAATATATCAGGTATAATAGACTTTAAAAAAAAGTGAATACATCAAAAAGACATTCAGTCAACCCAGCTTTTGAAACACTTGTTAGCAAAATATTAAAGCCTGTGTCACATGCACCGCTATGGGGGAGTTGACCTGTACAGGGACATAGAGGAGAGCGGCTACATCTTAAGGTGAGCGGATGTGTGTTTTCCAGTTTACTTGAGACACTTACTGCTACCTTAAGAGACATCATGAAAATGGAACTTACCATTGTTTTGCATGTGGAAAGGGTATTGGTGTCATGGTTTGGGTTTCTTTCTATTGGTTTTTGCTTTCCGTCTTGTTGCAGTCATGTTTGAGTTCTGTTTCCTGTTTTATTTTGAAAGGTTTCCTGTTTTGTCATGTTCTTGAGTTTTACTTCCTTGGTCCCAATCTGCCCTGATCATGTTCACCTGTGTCTTGTCAGTCCTGTCTGTATATTAGTCTTGTCTCTGCCTTTTCTTGTGCTGGTCCATTAATGTCTCTATTGTCTCTTCCCTGACTCCCTTCCCATGTCTTCATGCTATGCCCACAGTGAGTTTTAGTTTTGTTTCCGTGCTTGGCAGCGCTTTTTGTTAGTTGATTAAATCCCTTGCTCTGGAACTGTGTGCCTCCTGTCTCTGCATTCTGGGTCCTTCATGCTCACCACCACCTCCTACCTGACAATTGGGAAGTACTTGTAAGGATAATGTAAGGTAAACGTACTTATACCATGGTGCAGGTTATTACTCGATTCTGATTGGCTGCTGAGTATGGATTAAAAAGTAATAATGGACAGTGATAATGTACACCTAAAAAAGAAGTTCCAGTCACATGTTCTGTATCACTGCGACGGCTTCTTTGAAACAAAGTTTAGCTTCATAATCTGGACAAAAAAGCGGTTGGTGCAGGCTCACTCAGTAGTATGCAAATGTGCCGAACCACATATCATATAGTCCGCTTATTGTGAAAAAGCAACTTAAACCGAAAAAATAAAAAAAAGAAAGTACTAAAAACGTATTGAATATGAATTTATTTTATGTTACCATGGTATGAGAGGGACAATGCCCTTCAAAGTGTAAATTATCAGAAAGTGACTCCACGAAAGCAACCATCCTCTGCTTTGAGACGGACAGTTAAGGCTTCAGTGTTTTCCAGTAATTTCAGATAATGGTCGCTTTGTTTGGCATTATTCCTTACTGTACGGGTGATGCTGTTGTGATGCTAAACTCTAATCATCAATGAGGTCCGTGTATCGGCTCCTTAGTGACCATGTACAAATGCAGCATGCATGGGTAGTACAGGTTATGAGTAGGATGTCCACACAAACTAAGCTCAGATTGGTTAATTTAATAATTCTTAGTCAGGCAGAGGGCATACAAAGTTATTAACACTTGGGTAGTGCACAGGATTTGTAAGAGTTGAAAAATTAAAATATGTGTATGTCATGCCTGTTTTTCTCCAACTTCACAGTGGCGCACAAGTAAAGCGGTTGACGTCCGATTGGAACATCGCAAGTTCAGTTCCTGCCTTGCTTGCCAATGTATCAAAGTGTCGTTGGGCAGATCACTGAGCCACACATTGTTCCTGGTGGTTATAGGTTGGTAGCAGTGTTCAGCAGTGGACCCATCAACAGTGTGTGAATGTATATATGAATGGGATAGTGACTGTAAAGCGCTTTGGGCCTTAAAAGAAGGTTGTAAAGCTCTATATAAAGATACACTATTTATTATTTTTACCATTTACTAACCCTTGTGTGTTGTTTGAACATTTCACTACTACCTGTCGCCTGGAGCATACTCGTAAAAAAAAAACATTTTCACTTCACGGTCTACGACTTTGATATTTAATGGGCTACCTTTGCCCATTTATCATCAGCAGACAGCCCATATCCACCAGTAAGGACAGTGTGATGGATGCCTAAATTGTGTGTGTGTGTGTGTTGATCATTAGATTTAAAAAAGCCTTTCTAGTTTATTTCACACATAATTTTCGAAAAATTTCAAGTCAATCTGATATTTTACCTTTGACTACAAAAGTGTATTAACAGTAGGAGTTTCCTGTAAGGCTTTTTGTATTTGGAAAGGTTGGTTTATAGTTCATTTAACAGGAATCCCATTTCTACTCAGTGGTTGCAGAAACAAACTACCTGTGAACTAAACCACAGGTGAAGTGTTATTTTGAAAACTTTGAAGCCTTTCATTGAGTTGCAATAAAATTGAGCTTTTTGAGAATTGCCCTCCTGGTATTAGTCAGAGTCTAGCTGAAATTCGGCTAAGAATCAACAGACAGGTTTATGGCACGATAACAAACGGTTAGTCACTACAG
>CM074495.1:21905857-21999955 GCA_037389245.1 Oryzias sinensis
AAGCAATATTTTAGGTGCATACACCATGCTATATATATATATATATATATATATATATATATATATATATATATATATATATATATATATATATATAAGAAAACTGTTGGTATATGAACATATAATGTTCCGATTACAATGTGAAGGGTTTTTCTTCTTTTTATGAGTTAAACATACTGTAAACATACTGTCATGAAACTTGATGACTGATGCTGCTCTGCTGCTGACAATCCAAAGAAAAATAAATACTTTATGTACCTACCAGGAGAAACTGATGTTTTCAAAAAATTTTGACAAAAGATTTTTGCACATGAGCATAAACGATAATAAATATTTTCCACTGTGTATAGTTAACACATCAGGAACAGATTGCAAAACTAATGAAAACTTCCTTCAGGGTTTTCTGGAAGTTGATTCCTCAGTTGCCTTATTTCAAGCTGGTCTCTATCTTCCTGTTCTGTTTTTTCCTCGATTTCCTCACCTGTGGATAGTCTGCTGATGTCTCTAAGGGGGAAATAAGTCTACAGTATCGATTGGAGAGAAGAGGAAATTAAACTCCACAGGTTGGCTGCTTTTATTGTTTTGTGTGAAGATGTTGTTGGTCAGTGTGTGAAAAAGTGTGTTCACTGTTTTCTGGTTTTTTTTTGGTGCCTCATTTATAAAACTTTGCGTAGGATTTGCGTCAGAAGTGGCGTACGGATGAAACATAGGACGTGCGGAAAGAAATCTTCGCTTTTCAGTTCTTTCCGTACATGCGTGTTCAGTAGACGAGAGTGGTAAAGCAAACAAGATTCAGCCGGATTAAAAATACACGAAGTTTATTTCCCTGACAATAGTTCTAGAGCATAGATTAAAACATTAATGCAGATATTTCTGGATTCCCAAGTTAAGACCTACTGACGCACAAGTTACATGCAAATTACTCGTAGATTTTCTTGAGAACTACGGAAAACTTTGAAAACAATCTTTTTAAGATGTGTTTGAATCTCCGCCTTCCGGAAAAATTATGACCGCTGATCCTCCACCCCTGGTCGCTCTGATTCGTCGGTAGATGTCCTTCCTGCTCTCACTGGCCAATAGCTGGAGTATCAGCCTCAGAGTTGGCTCCTCCCGGCTTTAGGATGAGATCAGCTTCAACCTCCACATGAGAACATGAATCTTCACACTTTCCCAGGGGAAGAACCTTCAATCCAGATGGTACGGATATAGTCCATGGCATATTTATGGCACCTATGGAAAACTCCTAACTTTGCACAAAGAACATCCTATTTCTTCACAGGATACTGGCACCATAAACCATAAAGGAATGTCACAGGACTATAAGTCTTGATAGTTAAAAATGAGTTCACTTCACACTAAAGATAAAGCTGAAACATAATAAAGAATAAGATACTAAAGCATACATTTTCTATAGTACGCACAGAAATATTCGGATTTATAAAACCGTGCGCACGCACATCCTACGGATTTTTCCCTTAATAATTCACAATCAATTCTAAATGTAGCGCAGCTTTTGCAGCTTCATGACACGCCCATAGTTGCCCATAAATAATCCGTGAAACACCCACAAATTAATATTCATTGATTGCGAAATCATGGCAAACACAGAGAGGAAATCAAAAAACCGTAACTTCACTCAATGTGAAGTAGAAGTTATCGTTGGCGAGGTGGAAAAGAGGTGAAAAATGTTGTTTGGAGGGCACAGTGTTGACATTACTAATGCTAAAAAGGCATTTAAGTGGCAAACGGTGGCAGACGCCGCAAATGCTGTAGCCTCACAACCTCGGACCGTGGCCGAAATAAAAAAGAAATGAAAGAAATGGTCGAACATCAAAGTCGAGGCGAAAAGATGTCTAGAGCTCCATCGCCAGAGTGTGTCTGCCACGGGGGGGACACCGGAGCTGACCCTTCTTGATGAGAGACTGGCGGTTATTATTGGGGAATCCCTTTTAAGTGGAGTGGTGACTGACTGAGGCGGAGGGGGACGCCGTCGCGCCAGATTCACCGGGTGACACAGGTAAGAGAAATAATTAAAATGAATGCAGTCAAGTCACATGTATGCAGGCTACACAATTACAGTTTATTAATATAGAACAATTTTATTTTAGTTGCTGGGTGTTCCAGCGGGGCCAGTGGTTACGATGCTGCAGCTGAGCAGCTGTCTGGACCCAGCGTCTCCACGGCACGCTGCTCTCAACCCTCCAGCAGTGGACGTGTCCTCACCGATGCAGTTCTTGAAATGCAGACGGAAGTCATTAGTTCAGAGAGGTGGCCAAGGAGTTGGGCGAAATCAAGATTGACTGAAATAAACTGCACGATGAGGAAATTCTTGAATAAATAATATTTTCCACACCTCTTGTTCTTTACAAGCAACGCATCACTTCCAAACGCTGGCGCATAGCAGCAGCATTTGGGGGATGGGGTTCAGGGTCGGGGCCAACACAGCAATCGGCGCCAGGGGGTGGAGGCATGTTTTTAAGCTGTGCCACATTGTGTAGCACAGCAGATGCCAGCACGATTTGGCACACACTTTCACTTCACGTGTTTCTTCCATCTGCCGACGGTGTCGCCATTTCTCATTTCCCCCGTTTTTGTGCGTACGCCTGGGTCAGAGCTTGCGTGAAGGACCACACATTTTCCCGTCAAGTTTGCTTTTTATAATTATCAACTATTGCGTAGAGAGTGGCGTATGTCTTCTTTTGTGCGTACGCAACGTTTATAAATTAGGCCCCAGACCACTAAAATCATGAATCTTCTCTGCTATCTGTGAGGAGTTGGTAGCTGAACACCAAGCTGTGCTCTTTCACAGTTAAGCAAGGTGGCTGTCACGAGGAAAATTGTAGTCCCGAGCTCAGAGAGGAGATACAAGTGTTTTTGTAGCAGGAACATACATGTGAACATGCAGCAAAATTTATTGATGAGAACTTCCTGGCAAAACTGAAAGCTAAATGAACTCAATTTACAGTTGCAAGGGGGAAAATAAACGCCTCCCTAAGGTCACACACAAGATCAGCTTTTTCACTCAAAAGCTTTCAAAGTGGGGCAAACAACTTGGTGAAGGAAGAAGTGATGCATTTGAGAATCTGCATGAATTTGTTGACACCACTGAATATGGCTACGTTCACACTGCAGGCTGAAACGACCCAATTCCGATTTTTTTTGCCCCTATGCGACCCAATTCCGATCTCTTCATTTCAAATGCGACCCAGGCCACTTAGGTTTGCCGTCCTGAATCCGAAACGTAGGTGATCTTTTCAATCGCGACCACCGTCTGACCGGCCAGGCCACCTAAATCCGAATCATACGTCATTGATACGCAACAAACGTCATTATTCTGCGTTGAAATAGGTGGGAACGGGACCACGGCGGACGATGCTGCAGAGACCCGTCAGTGGAAGGGAAGCGAAGTCACGGATTGGATTAATATTTGGGGTGACAGCACTATTCATGCCAAACTCCAGGGCTCTTATCGCAACCGAGCGGTTTTTGGAAAAAAAAAAAACAGCTAAATGGCCGAGTGGGGTGTTGAACATGAATGGGTTAATAAAGAGTCCATAGCATTTATTCTGGGGGAAACCTTCTTTTATTACCGTTGTCCTTCCTCCGTAACACACAACATGAATGCGCGCCCACACTGCCGCCCCCCCATTCTCTCCCGCTGCACGCGCTCTTTTCCTGTCCCTTACACAAATGCGCGCGCGTGGGCCCAATACATTCCACAACAGTGGTTACAGACGATCCTGGCTCCAATGCCTTCTTAAAAATGGGAAGATTGTTATTGTGCTGGCTCCTTTGTGAAAATAAATTTATTAATGAAAAAAGAGCTCCGCTGTTGACAACACTGTTGTTGACATCCATGTTAACGTAAGCTACTTCCGCAAACAACGAGTGACGTCATTCGACGTTGAGTAGTCTTCTGCGCATGCGGGTCAACTCTGGGTCGTTTCACGGTCACACTGTAGATCACAAAAGTTCGGATTTACTTGGAAATGTGAACGGTCTAGCAAACAATTCGGATTTTTTCAAAAAATCGGAATTGAGCATTAAGCCCTGCAGTGTGAACATAGCCTATGATGCCACCTCAGTGATTCCAGTTGTCAAGCAGCATAATGCATCATTGATGGGATTCTTCAAAAAGTACTTTCTTGAAAACACTTCCCAGTTTGACTGGCTCAGAGATCCTTTTAATGCACCAGTTCCAGCTGGTTTCACCTCTGCAGAGGAGGAACAGTTCATTGACATGACATCTGACTCCACTTTGAAACTGAGATTGACATCTCAGACACTGAGTGAATTCTGGCTGAGTGTAGAGAGGCAGTATCCATTCTTAGGACAGAAGGCAATGGCATTCCTTTTGCAACTTCTTACCTTTGTGAGATCGGCTTCTCTGCTGTTGCTACACTGAAGACCAAGTACAGTTCCCAGCTGAACATTGAACAAGAGCTGAGAGTTGCACTGTCATGCTTCAAACCTCGCTTTGATAAGCTGTGCTCCACAAAACGTGCTCATTATAGCCATTAAACCAGGGGTCGAGAACCTTTTTGGCCGAGAGAGCCATAAATGTCACATATTTTTAAATGTAATTTTGTGAGAGCCATACGATATTTTCAAAATTAAACATACAAGTGAATGTGTGCATTTTATATAATTTTAACACTTTTAAAGTATAATAAGTCTGTAGATTCTTTTTTAATAACATTGTTATTGTAGAGGTCTGAGTTGAGTTGGGCGGCTGTTGGGTCGTGTTCTAAGTTCCGGAGGCCATTGAACACATCAAGCAGAGATGCTGATTGGCCCTCAGTTCTGTGGCTCAGCCTGTCGTTGGGAGGTTTCAACCAATGGGGTTCAGCTATGGGCCGAATGAGGGAATTAGGAGTGCTGGTGCAGCAGCTCTGTTCCTGACACTACCACCTGTGACCACTCACCTCATCAACCTCCAGACCTTCATAAGGAGATTCAGCGCCAGCATTCATCTCCAGATTGTTGCCCCTGATGGTGCTTAGTCTGGTAAACTAAGTATTCTTAGTCCGTGTATTTTTGCTCTTGCCTAACATCGTTCTTTTCCTCGTCTCCAGGACAAACTAACCACGAGTGGTTACCTGAGTATCCAGTCTTACGGAACAGAAGCTTCTCACAGAGTCCCGAGGACTCTTCTGCCAAGAGTCTTCTGCCTCGTACCAGTACTGAACTCCAGTCAAGCTACGAGCCATTGCTACTTCTAGCCACACCACAATCCATGATCCAGCCACGCCACGTGTCACAGTCAAGTCACGCAACGAGCTACGATCCAGTCACCTTCCTTAGTCACAACTACAAACCTGGCTGGACAAAAGAAATAAATCCTTTACTTACCTCAACACTCACATGCATTGTCCTTCTGGGTTTCAGCATCTGGGTCTGCTTCGCTAAAGCTAGTCATGACACACACATCTTGTCATGGACGCACATCACGAACTCTCAATCATATATTTTAACAGCAGAAGCTTATATGCGAATCACCGAGCAATCAAAGAATACTTGCACCAATTCAAGAAACCTTTTAAAATAATTGCAATATTGGAAGCATGGCTAAAGGCAGAAAAGGGCTTACACATCCAGCTTAAGAGCTGTGATTTTCACCTTGTGCACAGGAGAAATAAGCAAAAAGGGGGTGACTCTACATACACAACAGTCTTAAACACAAAGTTGTGTAGACAATGTCAGGCTGTATTAATGATGTCATGGAATATATAGCCCCATCACTCAGCATTACTTTAAAAAATGGTAACCTGCAGAATCGTGATGGGGGGGGATTGGGTTCGTTGAGCTATGGTAGCTCCCAATCGGGTTACCTATTTAAGTCTAAAAAGTTACACCGTCACGGAACTCAAAGTAGACAAGTACGCCTTCCTACAAAATATGACACCAGACAACCATTTAAAACTGAACAGTTTCAAGTTTAATACAATAACGATTTGACCCTCAAACAAGCAAAATTATCGGTCAATTTATCGTGGTTCTGTACTCTTCCTCTTAAATGAAAAAATATAAACACTTGAGGAAAATTTACATTTCAAAACTTAACTGAACATTCATAAACTGGTTTCAAAAGTTCTTATACAAACACAGTTATTGCAATAATTCACCACGTCATGAAAAATAATAAACTGGGCCCATACTCACTCACTCATTCACACAGTCAATTATTACCCCTGGGCAGTGGCGGTTCTACCCTGAATTACTCCCTGGGCGAGAACCTCCCCAGGCGCCCCCCCACCAATAGAGTCACTTTGTCCATGTCAACTGACATGTTTTATTGTGATTGAAATTGATACAAAAGACGTTTATCAGAATTCTGCACTGCATTAGAACAGTTATCTTAACATAAAAATAAAAGACCATAAGCATGGCAAAAATACAGTTAGGAAGAAAATATTAATATAAAATATATAAATGTATATATATATATTTTTTTTAATATATAAGAATATTTAATCAAACACAATATTGAAAAAATAATTTAAAATAAATATTATAAAGCACAAATCTTTTATCACACAAATAACATGCTAAAATAAATATAACTGCAGCAACATTGCACTAAGAGCAGAAAACAGCCTTCGTTGATACAAACTCGTCTGTAACGTCATCATATGAAATCTGCTCCCCTACTGAATGATTGATTCTAACAGCGGCAAGGTTAGTGAGTCGATCCTGAGACATTGTTGACTTTAGGTATGACTTGATCAACTTGAGTTTTGAAAAGCTCCTCTCTGCTTGAGCCACGGTGACTGGCAAGGTGAGTGCAATCCAGTCCAAAAGTTGGGATAAATTTTTGATAGGTCCTGCAGTAAATAGTAAATGTTCATCTTTAAAACTACCAACAAATTTATGAAAATTCTATTGACTAAAATATAACCCAACATTTGTAACTAAATAAAAAATGAATATTTTTATTTGGGCATTTTACACAAAAATAACCCAAAAAAGCAAGGGCTTGTGTGTATCAAGCCCCTGCATCAAACATTGAAAGTTTCACAAGTGCTATTGAAAACATGTTTGCTAAAAGCTCCAAAAAAGTAATATTTCTTTGTGGCAATTTAAATATAGATATTTTGAACCCAAACTAACACACCGCAACAGAAGTTTTACTCATAAAATGTACTGTTTGGGTTTTTATCCATTAAACGACCCTAGCAGAATGACAACAAATGGTGCGACCTTCATAGACAATATAATCACAAACTGCCTAGAAAATAGAATAAAAGTGGATTACTGATGACTGACATCATTGACCACCTCCCGGCATTTGCAAACTATGAATGTGTTTGTAGAGAAATAAAAGAAAAAATGCAAATAGTTTACAGAAGAAAATTAACAAGAGGAATCAATAAATGCATTTAAACCAGAAATACACTCTTGTAAAACCCTGTATGTAAGCAACGATGCAGAGCAGCATTATAAAAAATACAAAAACAAATTAACTTCAATTCAATTTTATTTGTATAGCCCAAATTCACAACAACAGTCTTCGCGATGGGCTTCGTATCGGGAATTGAAAAAGTTAAACATAAAAACAAATGGATCATGAATACATAGAATTCAATAGGAAAATACTAAATTGAACTAACAAACTGACTATGCTAAACTGGACACCCCTGCCCTTAGACCCCCATTCGCAGTAAGGAAGCTCCTAAAAAAAACGGATTCCGGAAAAAATGAAGAAACCTCAGGGGTGCCCACATGAAGGAGCGATCCTCCCCCAGGACAGACAGGCAATTACCAGAACTCAGAGAAGAATTAACTTATCTAAGTCTACAACTACATTTTTAAAGTCCAGCAGATTAGCTTAATCCAGCGGGAGTTGGGGGGACAGTTGGGGGAGCGAGTCGAGCCGGAGACAGGATACACAGCCAGGTGTAGAAGCAGTAGTAGAGGCGAGCCAGAGACGGGGTACAGGGTCAGATGCAGGAGTACGGATGAGCCAACTGGAATCTGGAAGCACTCCCACTCCCCAGGAGGGGAGAGGAAAAGAGGGAGAGTACATGAAACGCACTGCACCAAACAGAGTCATGGAGAACTAAATGATGAACAATGATCAAGAATAGAGAAGAGAGGAAGGGTAGCAGTAGATGACAAAAGAGGACAGAACCCCCGTGCACCATAGTTACCCCAGCTTCAACTTCTAGCAGCCTACTAAAAACAAATTGTTATTACGTTTAATTTAAACACATTAACATTGAGTTAAATCTTCTTTCTCTTTCAGCTTTTTCCCATCAGGGGTCGCCACAGCGAACAAGTCGCATGGTTTACTTGGCAATGTTTTACGCCGGATGCCCTTCCTGGCGCAACCTTTTCAAAGCAACCGGGCTTGGGACTGGCAGGGAAGTAGAGAAGGGAACAGGGAGCAGCCTGGATTCGAACCCACGTTTTACTGACGGAAGGCGCCGCAAACCAGCACGAGCTAAACCGGCTCCCCATTAACATCAAGTTAAATAATCTCTGAATACTAACTAGTCTGATAATAAGCCTGTCCAAAGAGGAATGTTTTCAGTCTAACTTTGAATGTAGAAAACAGGGGCTTGTTGGCAAACCCTCTACCTCCAAAGGTAGTTTTACTAATTCTAGGAACCACAAGCAGTCCTGCATTTTGCGAGCGAAGTGTTCTTATTGGGTGGTAAAGGACTATGAGGTCCTTAATATAGGACGGGGCCAGTCCATGTAAGGCCTTATAGGTTAACAGGAGGATCTTGAACTTGATTCTAGAATCAACTGGGAGCCAATGGAGCGAAACTAACACAGGAGTGATGTGATCTCTTCTGCTAGTTCCTGCTAACAATCTAGCTGCTGCGTTCTGAACAAGCTGGAGATTTCTTAAGGAACTCTTAGGACAGGCTGCTAACAAGGAGTTACAGTAATCCAGTCTCGACGTAACAAATGCATGGATGAGTTTTTCGGCATCACGCTTAGAAAGTATATTTCTGATCTTAGTAATATTCCGCAGGTGAAAAAAGGCAGTTCTACACGCCTGAGATATGTGAGCCTTAAATGATAAATCCTGGTCAAATAAAACCCTAAGGTTTCTATCTGTGGAATTGGGGGCTATACTTATGCCATCCAGGGAGACTATATGATCAGACAGAGCATCTCTGAGGTTTTTAAGACCTAGTATAATGACCTCAGTTTTTTCTGGGTTCAAGAGGAGGTAATTAATTGTCATCCAGGTCTTGATGTCTCTGATGCAGGCGTTCAGTTTCTCTATATTGTCATTCTGGTCAGGTTTCATGGATAAATACAACTGCATATCATCGGCATAACAATGAAAATTAATGCTGTGTTTCCTGATTATGTTTCCTAGGGGTATATTAGACATATAAAGCATGAACAGGATGGGTCCTAAAACTGAGCCCTTTGGGACTCCATAGTTAACTCGAGTGCACTGAGAGGAATGTCCATTTACATTAACAAACTGATATCTATCGGACAGATAGGATTCAAACCACTGGAGAGCAGATCCTCTGATCCCTATGTCCTGCTCTAATCTATGGAGTAAAATACTGTGGTCGATAGTGTCAAAGGCTGCACTGAGGTCCAACAGGACCAGAATAGAAAGTAGTCCCTTTTCTGAGGCCAATAAAAAGTCACTAGACTCTAACTAGTGCAGTTTCCGTACTGTGGTGAAGTCTAAACCTCGACTGAAAGTCTTCAAAGTGGCTGTTGTCCTATAGGTGACAGTAAAGCTGCTTAACTACAACTCTTTTTAGGATTTTAGAAATAAAGGGGAGGGTTGAAATTGGTCTATAGTTGGCCAAGATGCTAGGATCCAAACTGGGCTTTTTCAGAAGAGGTTTAACAACTGCATATTTAAAAGACTGTGGCACGTAACCCGTTTCCAGAGAGGTATTTATAATCGTTAATATGGAATCATTAATTAGGGGAAAAGTTTCTTTAAAAAGTTTAGTGGGAATTGGGTCTAACAGACAGGTTGAGGATTTGGAGGACGTAATAATTGATGCTATTCCCACTTGATCCACAATAATGAAGCAATCTAATGTTACAGAGGTTTCAATGGATGCTTCCACTTCTACCGCTTCAGCCTGCTCTGGGCTGATAGTAGGAATAACTTGATTTAACTTATGTCTAATATTTGAGATTTTACTATCGAAAAAATTAAGAAAAACATCAGAGCTGAGAGAAACAGGAACATGTGGTTCTACGCTCTGACTGCGAGTTAATTTAGCAATAGTGCTAAAAAGAAATCTTGGATTATTTCCATTCTCTGATATTAAGGTTGAATAGTACTGGCTTCTAGCTCTAGGCAGAGCTTTTTTATAATTTAATAGGCTATGTTTCCAGGCATTCAGAGACTGCTCTGAACTGGAGCGGCACCAATCTCTTTCCAACTTACTGGTTTCTTGTTTAAGAGAACGAGTTTCAGCGTTAAACCACGGTGCTACTCGGTTTTGTCTAACAAACTTAGGTTTCAGGGGGGCAACAACATCGAGTGTACTCCTGAGGGCTTGTAAGGCATCATTAACAAAGTGGTCATTTATACTAGGACTGATGGTATGGGAGCTGGACTCAGAATATTACTAAGTACTGGCTGAACTGTGTGTTTAAACTCAGACACAGAACGGTCAGTTAAGGTTCTTCTAAGCTGTTTATTATTCACTGGGGCAGTAGCATGGTCTAATGTAAACTGGAAGGTAATCAGCAAGTGATCAGAAATGATGGGGTTAAGAGGAAGGACACTCAGCTGGCTGACCTCTATACCATGGGTTAAAACAAGGTCCAGCGTGTGCTTAAGACAGTGAGTGGGTTCATTCACACTTTGGGTGAAACCAACATCATCTAATAAAGCTGCAAAAGCATTTCCTAGACAGTCACTAGGGTCATCAACATGAATATTAAAATCCCCTGTTTTTATAGTTTGATCAGAATCTAAGACAATAGTTGATATAGGACATTGGAAAACTCAGTTAAAAATTCTGAATATGGGGAAGCGATAAATAATTTTGAATAAAACAGGTTTTCGAGTCTTCCTGTTTGGGTGATTTATAGACAATATGATGCTTTCAAAGGCTTTATAAGCATTTTTTACTTTAGGGCTGAGAAGTAAGCTAGACTGTGATATTACTGCCAAACCACCTCCTTTCCCTGAAATCCTGGATTTCTGATAGTTAGTATGGGGGGGGGGGGGGGACTTCATTCAATCTAACGTAGTCATCCTGTTGGAGCCAAGTTTCTGTTAAGGCTAGAATAATAAGGTTGTTATCAGTAATTAACTCATTGACTAAGAGGGACTTAGAGGAAATGGTTCAAATGTTTAATAAACCACATTTAATGACATCATAATTCTGCTTGTGAGAACTGCTGTCTGTCACTTTAAGGTTTCTATGACGCGCTCCTATTACTTGTCTTTCAGCACATAAGCTAAAGCTAGGACCTGCTTGACTTTCCCTGCATGGGTTTTGCACCAGCACTAACCCTAAGGAAGACTCAGAGGAGCATTTTACACTGCTGCTCTGCGCCCGGGTCTCGTGTCTGGGTTGTCAGGTTGTCAGACTAAGGCTAGCAGAAATGTTTCTAGAAATAAGAGCGGTACCGCCCAGAGTAAGATGGACACCATCTCTCCGCATGAGACCGGGCTTCCCCCAAAACGCGCTCCAATTATCCACAAAACCAACGCCATTTTCTGGGCAACATTTAGAAAGCCAGCGGTTAAATGATGAAAAGCGGCTGTACATTTCATCACTGACTAAGTTCGGCAGGGGACCAGAGAAAATTACAGTGTCGGACATCGTCTTAGCCAGTTTACACACCGAAGCTACGTTTAACTTAACCACCTCTGATTGTCTCTGTCGGGCATCATTACCGCCTGCGTGAATCACGACTCGACGAAACCTGGTCTGACTCTGAGCTAACATCCTAAGGTTCCCCTCAATGTTACCAACTCTGGCCCCCGGATAACACCTGACTGTAGCCGCTGGAAGCTCCACGTTTCTAACTTCAGAAGAGCCGATAACCAGAGTTGAGGGTTCAGCGGGTGTGTCGCTGAGGGGGGAGAACCTATTACTAACGTGGAGTCTCGGGTGCTCTAAGTTTTTGCATTTAACACAATGTTTCCTCCCAACCGGTGCAAACCCCTGAGTGTTTCCCGGCTGCTGGGAAGAAGCTGGGGTGCTAACTGGGTTAGCCCTTTCAGCTCTTGCATCTATTTTTTATACAATTATATCCATTCTTCCAAATCTTGGCACGCAACCTAACAACATGCTGCACTACAGTAAGCATCAAGCATTTATCATTTCCTCCTCAGCTTTGGACAAAATAATCAACATGCTTTTTCATCAATATCACTTCTTCCTGTCCATTGTCATCACTGTCATCTTAACAAGGAGCGGCATGAGCCTCAGGGAGGCTGATTCGCAGCCTAATTGAGTGAAGATCATTTGAGGCTAACCACAATTTCTTTCAATGAGGTTTTGATGAGCTTAAATGAGTGGTGGGCAAAGGGAAGAGTTGTGTATGCAGCGCTCATTAGTTCAACATTTTTGTAATACTTGAAAGCAATAAGAGTTTATTGATTTTCTTTTTTGTACATTTGGACAAGTACAATGAGAAATAAAATGTTTTAATGTTACAACAGGAAATAAGTAAAATAAGTAACAGTAATAACTGAGAGCACATTTAAAGATTCAAAGTTTTTGTCACTTTAGTTGGCTGTGATTGCTGATCAAAAACACTAAGCCGTGCATTTACACTGCAGGTATTTGTGCACGATTCTGGTATGCTGTTATTTTTTTTTGTTGACTCTTACCTTTCGAATACAATTTACTCTACACTCCACTGGAAACAAATTGAAACCCTGAAGTGACCCATAGTAGTGGTATTCAAATAGAGGAAATATGTATTTAATCCCATGCTAATTTTGTAGGTTTTGACACTTAAAAAGTAAACTGTCTGTCATCCAAATGGTAGATTCATTTTAACATTAAGATTTGACGGTACATGGCTACATCTGTCCTCCCATCGACACAGTGAATCAGATTTAGAATCGGCTTTATTGGCCAAGTACAACGCATGTACAAGGAATTTGTCTTCGGTGTCTTTTGCTCTTGTGCAAACTAGCAAGGTATGAAACAGTGTAAGGGGTAAGACAAATAAGGATAAATAATAAAAAGAAAGTAATATAAGGTAGATATAGGAATAAACAAACATAACTAAATAAGAAAAATGACTAAGTAAAAATGCAGCAGTAGTCCCGGTGTGACAGTTTCTGTGGTTTTGTTCCGTGTTCTTGAGTGGTCAGGAGTTCATTAGAGTGACAGCTCGGGGGAAGAAGCTGTCTTTGTGGCGAGTGGTTTTGGTGCGCATTGTCCTGAAGCGCCGCCCTGACGGGAGGAGGCTGAAAAGGTCGTGTTTGGGATGAAAGGGGTCTTTTATTATTCTGCCACCCCGCTTCCTGACTCTGGATCGGTAGAGGTCCTGAATGGAGGGAAGGCTGGAACCAATAATCCTCTCAGCACATCTGATGATTCTCTGTAGTCTGTTCCTTTCGTGTCTGGTTGCTGATCCAAACCAGACCGTGATAGATGTGGTCAGGACGGATTGGATCATTGCCGTGTCGAAGATAGTCAGCAGCTCCTGAGGCAGGTTGATCTTCTTGAGTTGTCACAGGAAGTACAACCTCTGCGGAGCCTTTTTCCGGAGTAAATCAATGTGAGAGGTCCACTTAAGGTCCCGTCAGATGGTGGACCCTAGGAACCTATGTGAGTCTGTTGAGGAAACAGTGTTGTTGAAAATTGTGAGTAGGGGGTTGTGTGGTAGGGGGGTTCCTCCTGAAGTCCGCTGTCATCTCCACCGTTTTAAGTGAAGTAAAGTACAACCTGGATGGTTCACGAGTCTACAGCAGGGCCACTCAATCATGCAACCACATTCACTGCTAGGGACAATTTAATCATCAATGGACTTGTGTTGGAGAAAGCTGGCGTGCCTACCAAAATCCCACAAATGCACAGGGACAACATGCAAATTCAACACAGAAAGGTCCCAGCCGGAATTTAAACCAGGGCCTTATTCCTGTGGGGGGAGTGAAGAGGAAAGCCATCTGCAACAGTCTTTATTTTCTCACTGTGTCTCACATTTTCATTTTTAATAATTCATTGTCACACAATGGAGCTGTATGTCAAAACAAATATTTGAATTCAAACTTTTTCTTGCTCATAATCTAAAATGTTGCTTAGTGAGACGATCTCGACAATGGGATGAAATGGATTCTGATACAGAAGAAAATAATAAAAAATATCTTAGACATTTCTAGCATCTCTGCAAAAACCAAAAAGTCCATAATCCAATGTTTTTACTCCCTTTATTTTCTTTCTCTCGTCTTTTGAATTTTTTGTGTGTCATTGATTAGATACGAGAACTGATACTTGTTTGGAACCCGGGGGGAGGGGGGGGGGTCACTCAGTCCAGTTCTCATATACAGTTAATGGTTTATGAGAGCGTTAAAGAAGAAGGGAAATGTGTCCATGAAAGTTCCATGCAAAGAAAAGGTGACCAACCAATTAATGTCAGCACTATCCCTAGGTTCTACCTCTGTGTTTGAAAGGGTAGAGGGTTTTCAAATTCATTCCAATTTGAACAGAACACTGAAGCCACTTACACAACGGTTGTGTGATGCGCAATCTTCAACATGCTTTTATTATATGGTGTTCATACTGCACTGTTGCTACCTGATATTAGTGCATGTATACAGTACCTATAGTTGGGAGAGGCTTGGCGCGAAATGTCAAAGCGGTACAAATCTGGTTAATCTTGCTCCAGGCTTTTTCTTCTATGGCTTTATTTCGGCATGAAAGGCTTGGTGTCATATAGTTCCAGCCAGAGCACAAATCACAATTATTAATTTCTCCTCTATGAACAATGTGTATTGTATGTGTGTATATACGGTGTGAACAGTTATGATCTTGAATTTTCAGCATGTGTTGTTAAATGTGTATCTGGTCCTGCCATAAAGTATATGTGATATTTTATTACTTTTTTTGAAGATTATGTTTACAAAAAATATCATTAGTGCTGCATTTTTCATTGTATGTAATATAAATGTAATTCTTCGTGACTGCATATTTATTATTGTGAGATAATGTGAAACATTCGAGAGTCAGTCGCAGCATGACTTGGTACATGGAAACAACCATAATTCCATATGTTTTCTTCAGTTCCCCACTGGCTCTTTTCTCCCCAAATGCACTTTCCATACACATCTTTTTGTTTGGCTTTGGGCTTACAATTTAGCTAGTGCTCCAAGCGAGCAGCTGCTATAAGTCACGTGACATCTCAAGACAGGTGGATGTGGTGAACAGAATCCGGTAGTTTTCTAAAATAAAACTTTCTTTCTAAATAGAAAGTTAAGAAGCAGAAAGAATCAAAGCTAGCGTACGCATTTTTTTACTGTCTGCAGCCCATTAGCAAGCAGCCCTTGGACCGCAGACGGGTGACCCCTGATTTAACGGGAACATGCAGCCCGTCGAAAAACGATGAGTTGGGGCCACCCAAAAGGTGAAAAAGAAGGGGGCCCTGAAAATACGTCCATATGACGAGCTGGGAGTAAGAATGTGTTGGTTGCAACTACAACAAGAGCTGCACCATTTAAAATAGAGGCAGCAATTGTACTAGTTTTGCGTCAAGTTCTCATCTGGGTCCAGATCCGGACCCAAACGCTGGGTTTGGATCTGGACCCCGGTCAGCTAGTTAGTGACCCCTGGGCTAGAGGGTAAATTGAGTTGTATCCTTTATTTGCAGCAACAGGTCAAAGCCCCTTAGGGCTATTCTAGACCATGTCTGCCACCAGTCGTCACAATTTACTGCATCATAGTGCATCTGCATCTGTACCTCTAATTCTGTTTTTACATTTTTCATTTCAATTTTAAATCAGATTAAATAATATGTGAGTGTTTTTCTTTGTCAGAAAACTGATGAAGCCTGTACATTTTGTAACAGACTTCAGCATCTGGCCCAAAGACACTTTGATATGTGATTCGAACCACCAAACTTACAGCTTCTCTAATACTCAAAGAGGCTTTTTTTTCCCTTTCTTTTGGGGCTTTGCGCTGCACTTCCTCCTAAATGTACGTTATGTACTGTAGAAAAAATGTTTTAACTTACTCCAGGCATTAAGATAATATTTACATTAACACTACTGAAAAAAAAATCTTGCAACCCCTGAGGTCATTAACAGAAATTATATCACATAAATCCCTGCTCATCCTCTGCCGAACATGCTATTGGCCCTGCGGCTCTTATTTGAAGTTAGCATGCTTGATCACAGAAAAGGGAAGCATGAAGATGTAAAGATTAGTGAAATCCACCCACTTACCAGCTTAAAAGAGGCTGGCGTGAGTTGGTATGTTTAAGAACATCAAAGCCTGGCTGTGTTATGACAGGAATGAAACATTGTCTGAGCAATGGGATGTGACAGTGTTGATATAGACTGTCAGTGGTGCGTCTTCAATCCTTACCATTTTATCAGCCTCATTTGTAGCTTTTAGCCTCTTGAAGTCTGTCTAACTAAAATAAAATGCTAACCTCAATGCTCAGACTTCTCCGTTCAATCATTTAAAATCCACTTTTTATCTTCTAGAACATTCTTTACCTGATGTTTGAAGATAAGATCAGAGCTACTGAGGGACCCAGAGCTTTGTTTTTTTCCAATGTGAAAAAAGTAAGGATTGAAAGGTCTGAGCTGACAGGGCTTCAATTGAAAAATAAAATCTTAATTTTGATAAGAGTTTAGAACATGTTCTAAACTTAACGACCCGGGGGCCCAGCGGTCAATGGCGGCCCGTGGAAAGATTTTTTGTGGCCCTCAATAAAAGCGAGCCAGAGCAGGAGTTGTGTTGAATAGAAAAAAAAGGCGCTTTCAAGCTAAGTGGACAAATGCTTACTTTGTCGTACCTCAAGGGCCTTATTTGTATGCAGGTAAATCCACCGGTCAAAGTATTTAATGTAAAAGTATTCAATGTAAATTGTCACCATGTTACAAATCATAAAAATTATGACAAATTTACTGACGAGGAGTGCAACAATAAGCGCCAACAACAACTACGAGGCTATGCATCACAGCAGATGTTTACGAAAATGGCTAAATCCAGTAAAGATGTGACAGAATCTAGCCACGTTGTGGCTTTGGAAAGAGCCTGGCGTAGCAAACCCTTCAGTGATGGGGAGATTGTAAAAAGAATGTATTCTCAAAGTAGCTGACATTGTTTGTCCAGAGCAAAAGAAAAAGTTTGAAGAAATAAGTCTGTCAAATGATATAATTAGTAGACGAGTAGAAGATCTGGGCAGCAACCTCCGACAGCAACTGGGAAAACTCCTGGAGGGCCTGGTTAACTGTACAAATGACACTTGGTCATTAAAGTTAGTATGTACAACTTTTTCTGTTTATCCATTTTTTTAGCCAAAATTGGCCCCCAGTCTAATTTCGAGTTCTTTATTTGGCCCTCCACTACAAAAACTTTGAGAACCCCTGGTTTAGAGCCTTTTGATTTGAACTCCCTCCAGGTAAACTTGATGTTGATCAAATGATGTGTCTGATGACGTTAAACCAAATACTGAACCTTTTTTATTTTTACTTTTATTTTTATTTTATTTTTTCAAAAAAGCGACACTGCCCCTGTGGGTACCGGATGTTCTCGGGTTGCCGGATGTTCTCAGGGTCCCATGGGAGGAGAGCACCGCCATCTTGGTGAGGTCAAGTTACAACTGCAGTGCAAATTCTTCAACTGTGGAATTATAAAAAATTTCTGGGATGAGTTCTGCTTCTGGTATTCTTCCAAAATTGCAATGCCATTTCATTTACACTCAAAAAATGTTCTATTCGGTGTGGTATCATATAGACCAGAAAATACAGTTCTTAATATCCTGATATTGCAAGGAAAGTTTTATATGCACAAAAATAAATTTTTGAAGACCAAACCACTTTTTATAACATTTAATAAAGAGCTCTGTTTTTACTTTCAATCACTTCATTATATGAAAAAGAAGAATGGCTTGAAATTGCTTAGTTTTGTTCAGAAATATAAACTTCACGAGTACCCCTATCTAGTATTAGACTATGTTCCTTTATTTTATTTTACTTGTGTTTTTATTTATTTGTGTGTTATGTTCATTGTTTCTTTTTTACCCCTCTATTCTTTATTTTCTATGTTAATATGTTATGTTTGGCAATGGTGACTGATCTTCGAGGTAATATTGATTACATTGTTATTGTTCGCTGTTAATGTTAATGTCATTGTTAATGTATGATACCGCAATTGTCAATGAAGTTTTTAAAAAAACTTAGCGATGTTAACTCATTGGTTGTTGCAATTTACAGCCAATCAAATAGTGTCACGTCATCATTGGTCGAAGGCCCCCGAAGGACCCCGAGAACATCCGGCCACCCGGGAACATCCGGCCACCCGGGAACATCCGGTACCCACGCCCCTTTTACAGAACTGCCAACTTTTCATAAAAGCTTTTCATAAAAGTTACTCAATACGGCGGCAAGTCGTAAGACCAGTCAAGTGTAGTTTTGTGAAAGTGTAATTTTTAATTGAAGCATCACGAGATAAAAAGAAATAAACAAAATAAACTACATACTAAGACAAGACACAAGGCATTTAGATCAAATTTAAAACTGTGTCCTCTGTAATAAGGGCCTTCAACCTTTTTTGAAGTTTTGAGAATTTCAGTGGATGTGTAATGCCTTTTGTTAAGTTGTCAAAAGAAGCATTTTCGTTTATGTAATCTACGCTTAACAGTTTGTTTGGGAAAATTGTCAAGAGTGAGACGTCTGTCATTTCTGTAAAGTTTCGATTTTAAATCTGTGTCAGAGTGAGTGCTCTCACCATGCGTTCTTGAGTTCAATTGAGCACATTTTCACGGATATAAAGCTACATTCATGCTGAGTTGGCTGTGTGTGCGAGCGTTGGGAATTTTCCATCTTTTTAAGTTGATTATACATTGTTAATGTTTCTTAGGAAGTTGTTTAGCAGTTTCTTGTGTAGTTTAAAGTGTTTCTTAGCTGTGAATTAGCAATTGGCCTGTCATGCCTTTTTATGGATAGCTAATGTCTGTGAACACATTTTTCTGTTTTATATCAGTTACAAATAATAACATGAGTATTGTTCAAGTTGAAGAGAAATTAAAGAAACAGTTTCGATTTTAAATCTGTGTCAGAAAGACTTGTATTTTTCCGCTGGCTGTCTAGCAGCATTGAGTCACATGTTGTGAGGACAGCACAGTATGGCTTCTGCATGAAACATAGTCTTTATTGATGATAAAGTTCCATTGAAGGCCAAACTGTGTATTTCCTGTTCAATATCAGCGCAGACCACCTTTGTCTCTGTCACTTTCTGAAACATATCTTCATGCAATTATCATGTCTCCTGTATTTTATTGTCTGCTTATTTGGTCACTAACAACAAATGAAATTCGTGAACCAACTGGCTCATCACATCCAATGTTCTGTATTATCACTGTTGAATGCGTTAACATTTTAGAATCATACAATAAGCCACAGACTCAAACTGTACTACCAAGTTTTAAATGCACACTTTAGCAGCATTCACTGCAATGGCTCCAAAACTGACGTTGGAATGCTCCACCAGATCTATGTCCAATGGACTCTTGCCTTTGAGAGGCACTTAGGAACTGTTACAAACAGAATTATTCTTTTTTATGATTGTGTGATTGTTCTGTTTTGTCTGAGTATGTACAATGAATGTCTTGAATTAATTGTTCTGCAATTGTTCTGTTTAAAGCCAGAAACAGAGATTTACCAGAAGACCTACAAAAGCTTTTTATTTTTACCACAGGAGATGAAAATCATAGGAGAAAATTTGATTTCAAACAACAGATTGCTCGAACAACATTAAAGCAAAAGTGTTTGTCTATAGCAGGGGTAAAAATGTGGAATTCCCAGGAGAATCAGTTAAAAAGTTGTCAAAATATTATTCAATTTAAACGGATGTATAAAGCTAAACAAATTAGTTTGTACAAACTTGACTGTTGAATGGAATTTTTGGAATGTATGTATTAAATGAATGGAATGTATTTACTGTGTAGTGGAACTGTACATTGTGAAATCTGAGCACAGGTGATGGTATGAGAAATGTAAATGTAATGTTTAAAAGGGAGCAGATAATTATAAGAATTGTGTTCTTCAATTCTGCTCCCTTCCAATCATGAAAATGTTTAATATGTAAGAGAAACATGTAAACATTTGAACATCAATTTTCATGAAAGGAACAAATAAATAAATGAATGAATGAAAAATGAAAATGAGCAGGAACCTGCTAAAAAAAACGTTTTCAAACCAAGTAGGCCCAATTGTATTTAAACATTTCTGTTCAATGAATGAATGAATGGTCTACCTCATGGCAGATTACACAATCCCATTTAAAGTGGCCTGATTGTTGCTTTAGTTTACTTAGCATATGCCAGTAAAATAATGCTTTAGTATTATTTTGCGTTTGATGTTTATTCAGTATGTAGATCTGACTTATAGCTGTACTGAAAAGACAGAATGAGGCAGGAACAGAACTGTGCTTTTGTAATATTAATATAAAACCAACAGATAATTTGTTCTATAAATATATAAATCAAAACCTTCTTTATTGTTTCACAGAGAGATTTGCTAATATTTTACTTCACCTAAATTCATGAAAAGCATAATTACAAGAACAATTTCCAGTTTTGTTCGTGATAGGCTATACGTTTTACTAGAATTACTGTTTGATTATTTGTGTTTTTTATTTCCTTTTTTTTCCTGTTTGTTATTAATGATTGAGAAAAACACTGGTGGTTTCTAATGAAATTTAATAACAATCCTTTATTTCATGTTTTGCTCTAACAAAATGGTGGATGCAATATTAAAAATGTGATTAATTATGGTTATTTGGTCATAATGCCTATTTAATCACTGATTCATATTAGTAGCTTTTTTTAGTATGGTTTGGTGGGTTTTAGATGACGTTTGCCCCAAGAAACATGACTCTATCTAGCGAGACTGTCAGAGATTAAATGATGATTTGAAGAGATTTTTTTTAAAAGGTTGCAAAATAAAGCATATCTGAGCGGCTGTGTTACGCCCCCTTGTGTGTCTAGGGGTACCAAAGGGAGCATAACATAAAAAAAGTAAAGGTTTTGGCTATCGAATTTTAAATTAACACACCAAACGAATGTCTCCATAAAATAAACAAATTTATTTACAAATAAATAAACAACAATAACTAAAGTTGAAGAAAAAAAGGCTTCAGGGTGAACCCAGGCCAAAATAACAAACAAAACCCCACCTAACTGAAACATGTAGTCTTACCTGCAAATGAAAGACAAGGGAAATCACTAGCCGCGTTTACATGGGCAAAAGTAATCGGAATGAACGCCTGATCGGAAAGAAAATGTGTCATGTAAACGCGCCGTTTGGAATACTCTGCCCTGATCAGACTCATTCGGATCAGAATTTCTTTCCGATCGAGATAGGTGGGTTATACCGAACAGAACCAAACAAAACCAAATACGGCCACAGCCGAAACAGGCTGTGTGAAGTTTTAAAGCATTCTCTTAATATTGGTTTAGGAAATCTTATTTTGATGTATGTTTTATTATTAAATATCTTAGTTTAAACAAGTTTATTTTAACTGAAGTTGAAGTTTTTCTTTTCTTCAAATACGAAGTTTATTTTGAAAGAGCCATTAGTTTACATCACTTCCTGTTAAATATCTTTGGGCTTTTCTTGGCTCTTCCCGCAAGCATGACAGAAACTTTGTGAGAGTTCTGAGCTTAATCTATTGCCATCCACTATCATCATCAGAGAGGCAATGCTTTTTCACCGAATGTTATTGAAGAATTGTGGAAGTAAATGGTGAATCTTACGAAAACTCTCTCTTCATTTAACGCGGTTTAACTTGATGTTTAGTCAGCAATTTGACACGCTGAACGAGAACATTACAGTAAAAAAAGCATTATTTGATGTTTGAAAGTGAATAACATGGAATCAAATCAAAGATCATCTGCACGCAGTGTTAGAAGCACCAAAAGCTCAATGTCATCAGCAAGTGTGGCGCATGCCAGAACAAAAGCTGAAGCTGCAAAAGTAAGAGCATCATATTCTGGTAATGTAGCAAAACTTAAGATGGAAAAGGCTGCCAAAGAAACAGAAAGAAAAACAAGAGAAGAACAAAATCAACTGGAAGCAATTCAGATAGACACCGAATTAGAAATATTAACATTAAAAATAGAAGCAGAGGCAGCTATTGTGGACGCTCAGGTTTTAGAGGAGGCTGCAGCAATGGATTTTGTGATTGATGATGAAAAGAATGTGAAGAATAGTTAGAAACTGCCTTTAACTTTTATTACACTAATGGTTTAAACTTAATTCACTTAGCATGTATTGTCATCTCAAAATTGTATTACATTTGAAAAAAGCACAGCCAAACTATTGTTCTAACAGTTTCTTCTCATACTCCCTCTTTTCTGTGCATGTTTTCTGCTGAGCAGGCCTCAGACTTATCTTCACTTTAGCCTTGGAGCTTCTCTCCAGCAGTAACCTGTGGGCGTGATTTTCACACGAGGTCCATCGGACGATCTTCTGAATATGCAAATGCAGGGTTTTTATACCAAGCCCATCTCTGAGGCTCGTTAGTTCGGACTTTGAATGCACCATGTTCATCTGTCTGTCCCCTTCATATTTGTATGAAGTAAAACCTCCACAAAAGATAAGTAACTGTCTCTGAGTCGTTATTCATTATTTCTGTGTGCAGGAAACTGACGGGGTACGAACCTAAAATTTAATACAGTCCTTTCTAGACAATCCAGTTTCTTCACATAGACCATAAAAAAATTCAGCGAGCAAAGAACTATGTTTAGTCGCAGATCGTGTTCCAGAAATCATCAAGTTCCTCCTCAAAAGATCCTCAATCAGAACCATCCGGACAGGCAGAACGAGAACATAAACATCAACCATGGCGGACAATGCTGCTGAGACCAGTCAGTGGAAGGGAAGCAAGGTCACCGATTTGATTAACATTTGGGGTGACAGCTCCATTCAGGCCAAACTCGAGGGCTCTTATCAGAACCGGGCGGTTTTTGAAAACATTTCCAGCGAAATGGCCGAGCAGGGTGTTGAACCTTTCCCGCGATTACTTTTTTTCCCCTTTTCCATCCGTGGTCAGAAGCGCAGGGGAGACCGGCTTCTCCAGGGCCGAAGGCAGATCCTCCTTCGGGGTTCACTTCCCTATTCAGACCCTCGGATTCTCCAGAGCAGGTTAATAAAGAGTCAATAGCATTTATTCTGGGGGAAGCCTTCTTTTATTATCGTTCTTCTTCCTCAATAACACACAACATGAATTGCCCCCCTCATTCCCTACCTGGTCTTCAGAACCGATGATTAAAACTTCAGTTTTGTCCTGGTTAAGCTGTAGGACGTTTTCTGCCATCCATGAATTTATATGTAAAATACAGTTTAAAAGAGTGTTAACGGGTTCAAGGTCATCAGGAGACACGGCGATGTAAATCTGTATATCATCAGCATAGTGATGTGAAAGTCAACGCCGTGTCGTGCCATATTTATCACTGCTGGAGGTTCAAAAAGGTATCACAAGCCAAATATCTGCCATGTCAAAAATAAAGTCCTGCATTTCTGTAATTCTGTAAAAAGATAAATATTTCACTAAGATCAAAAGAGGTCAATAGTTTCAAGAGAAATACTAAAAAATCATCAAAAGAAAAAAAAGTTCAGCACCAAAGCATTTGACAAAACGAGGACAGCATCTCACTTACTGATTGAGCATTTGTGGGGACATACTGTGTTTGTGCATATTTTTACCCCAATGACTCTCTTAGTTAGTAATCAAGAGCTTTATTATCCACTCTGACATCAAATGTACCGTTTTACTCCTTTGGGCATGTGGTACCGTTATGAGCTGCTTCAGGAAATCTCTTTAAGTAACATTAAAGAAGCTATAACAGTTTTGATGGACTACATTATAAAATTTATGACAACATCCCCTTTATGGACTGTAAGGCATAACATTTTCTATCTAACAACCTCAAGTGTTAATTTTTTATGCTACTGCAAAACTCATAATGGAAATACCATTACAGAAACAGAGCCTGTAAATTATCTGTGGTGTTTACGGAATATTCACCCTTCAGTGAACTTTCTCTATGCTGCTGTGATTTTCAAAACATCTATGGAGCATACCAAGATACACAGGGCTTCCTTCCAACTTAAATCCCCATCTATCTTCTATGTTTTAAAATTTTCAATGAGAACTTTAAGGCCACGAAGGTGAAACTTCGAGGTGGACCACACATTAGCATCAAAGGTTGAGGGAGCAGGCCACCTGCATACCTCATATATGTTTACCCATTTTCTGTCCACAGGCAACCCATATCCACTTTGAAAGCTACGTTTACATCAGGCATAGTTGCACAATCAAGAACGCGCTATACGCATATTCTTGAACATGTTTTTGGCATGTGGTGTTCGCACAGGATTGTCACTACCTGATACTAGAGCAGGGGTAGGGAACACGCGGCTCTCGAGCCGCATGTGGCTCGCCCAATGATCATGCGGCTCTTTGCGGCTCATCATATTTTCTATATACTGTGCCTCATTTCATACTTATTTCCCTCTTAAACCACACTCAAATCCATCAAAAGGTATTAGAAATAAATAATAATAAATGTAATTTTGCAGTGTGTGTGTTTTGATGCTGCTCCAGACGCATAGGTGACCGCCAATCATTTGCGCGGGTTATGCCCAATACCGGAAAAAATAAAACTAAAGATTTGATGTGTGTGCAGACCGTTACCCTCATGGTCAAATTGGTGAAATTCAGAGCATAAAGAAGAACACAGGACTTTTCTAGAAGAATGGAGATATACTTACTTTTTCACTGAACGGAATGGCAAGTCACTATGTTTATTATTATGAGCTTTTGGAAGCAGTAACATTGTTTTCATGGCAGAAAAGAACAAAATATATCCCGGGAAAAATGAAGATCTCTTCCTGATCTGACACGAATTGTCTCCTTTATTAACAAGTTGAAGCTTTTCAAAGTGCACATTCAAAACGGCAATCATCCCACTTTCCTTCTTTGAGGAGCTCACAGCAGAGGGCTGCAATCAAAATGAATAAAGCGCAGAACGCGACACTGCTTGCTGGACGGAAACTTTACTTTGCGGTTTGATGACCTGCAGCAGAAACGACCGCAGATCACTTTTCTCATCGACCCTTTAATGCAGAGACTGACTGCCTGAGATCCCAGCTTGTCACTGATGAGGCAGCGAGCGAACCAGAGCTGAAATCTCTTTTGAAAGAAGGCCCTGTTATGTTTTGGAGAACTGAAAAATACCTGTGTGTAAAAGAGCCGCTCTCAAGCTGCTGTCGATGTTCACCTCACTATATGTCTAGTCCCTGTTTATTACCGCTTTTTGTGTTGGACAGGTTTTACTATCACAAAAAGAGGTTATATAGCTTCGAGAAACCAGGGTGTAGATTTGTATAAACCCCTTTTCGTTGTCTTATTTTTTATTTATTTGTTACATTTAGTGTGTGTGGGTAGGGAGAGGGGAAGAATGTGAAGGGGGTGGAAGAGAATAAAAGGAAGAGAGGTGGAGAAAGTGGGTGATACAAGAACTGATTTGAATAAGTTTTTAAGCTGTGTAACAATTATACCAGATCTGCTGGAAAGACAAATATTGCATCAAAGGTGAAATTCTGACACTAAGATGAGCGGAAAACATCTGTCCATCAATACACTGTGGGTTAGGACGAGGGATGAAGCAGACAGGGAGCAGTGTGGCAGTGTGCACGTGCACGTGGGGGTAGAGATACATGCACGCTGCCAAAGTGAACCGTGTGTTCATAAGGGGAACCAGATCCTACCCAGCCAGACCAGGAGAGGGGAGGAGAGCCCCCCAGGCCAGGAACCTCCCCCCCGGCACCGGACTCAGGCAGCCCGGGAGGGGGGGGGGGTTCAATCATCAGTTTTTCATGCAAAAAGTCAATCAGTATTTTGAGAAAAAAAAAGTATGTATTTAATGTGTTTATTGTGAATATGAATTACTTAGACACCAGATGAATGCTCTGTCCAGATGTTTGTGTTTTTGTTGGTGTAAGGGTCTTTGAAAGAGGAATGTTGAGATACAAAAATTTACCGGTTAAACACTGTTGGATGAACGAGGAAATATTCAGTTTTTACCATCGTAAATCGGACTCAGATTCAGACTCACCAGCCATCAACCTCACTGCACGTCACTGAGTAGTTATTTGTATCAGACAGAGGCAAAGAGAAGAGTAAGATGAGAGATAGTGCATTTGTGTGTTTGTGTGTGTGTATATGAATGAGATGAGAGAAAGGTGCCTGTGTGTGTGGAGGGGGTATCTGACCTCCAGGGTTAACTCTGTAAACTCTGGATAAGCTGCATTTGATGTGTGTATTAAGGGTGGACACTTTCCTTGAAATCGGTACAATACTTGCTGTTGTTTTGTAAGGAGAGGAGTGTTTTATGGAAAATAATACGCCTTTAATTGCGTGTTTCTGTGTGTACGTCTTGGCAGGTCAGTGTGTGGTGTTGCTCTTTGACTCTCACAGTGAAAAAATTCGGCTCTTGGTGTCAAACTTGCTTGCCACCCCTGTACTAGTGCATGTACCAACAGTTGGAGGAGGCTTGGTGCGAAATGTCAAAGCAGTGCAAATCTGGTTAATGTAGCTCCAGGATTTTTCTTTGACAGCTCTATTCCAATATATAAAAGACTTGCTGGGCACAAACAGCTATTATTAATTTCTCCTTCATGATCAATTTTCAAACGAACAAATCCAAGTCCCTAAATGTTCGAAGTTCGAGCTGGTTTAGCTTTCAATGTGTATTTAATTGTCACACCGTTTGCACTGAGAGCTAAAAAACTGTCTCAAAAGGGTTTGCAGTGACGCAGACTTGCAGTGGCATAGACTTCATTGAGACTGGTCGCTTGAACACATATTGCTGAGGCTGATGTGAACCTAGCATTACGCATTGTAGAATTGTGACAAAGTCTTTAACTGTGAGGTAAATGACACAGTAGGTTAGCCATACTATCCAACACTTTAGTGTGTTCCATCGACCCCTCATTGTCTGTGTTTTTCTTTCTTATTTTTCATTTTAAACGTATCCTGTCCAACAGCCAAGCAAGCAGATAAGAGTTGAAGGACTCTTGTGTTGAACAGATTTGACTGTTACAATAGGGGTTCATGGATCTTCGAACCAACGAATTGTGTATTTGTATAAACCCCTTTTGTATTTAAGGCCAAGCTTTATTTATAATATTTATGTTTATATGCATACCTTGTTGGGCCAGATGGGAAAAAAAGAAGAGAGAGAGAGGGAGTATGATGAGAGAGAGGGGGGATCAGGGGTAAAAAGGGAGAAAGAGACGGTGGGGGAGAAGTCGATAATACAGAGTCATAACAAAAGAGTGTCATAACCAAATTGCATGACTTAGTTTTCACATACACACCACGCACACCAAAAAATAGTATGAACACAACTATTTGCAGGTTTTAAGTATATTCATACATTAATGATAGAAGAATTATCTCACAGGGCGCACTGACTGAAATTAACTTACGGTGTATCTTTTAATAGTGGCCAGTCTCTAATTGACACTAATCTCCAATAAACGTCGGGTTTAACTGGTCCTTCTTACTTTAGAAGCTGGTGTCTGATAGTTGCTGGTCTCTTTCAACAGCAGAATCCGATCTGACTCATAATTCAGAAATGCACACAAACAGTTTCACAAAGACAAATGCTCTGGTTCACAAATATATATTTATACAAACATGTAATATAATTTCTGTACTTTCAGTTGTCATGTCAGAGTTATCATTTTGTGTGCATTTTATGTAATTTCAACACTTAAAGTACAATAAGTCTGTGGATTCTTTTTAATATCAGTGTTATTGTACCGGACTGAGTTGGACTGGGTGGCTGTTGGGTCGCGTTCTAAGTTCCGGAGTTCATTGAACGCATCAAGTAGAGATGCTGGTTGGCCCTCATTTCTGTCACTCAGCCTGTCGTTGGGGAGTTTAGACCAATGGGGTTCAGCTATGGGCCGAATAAGGACGGCTGGTGCAGGAGCGGGGGAATTAAAAGTTCGGGGGAGCGCTCTTGGCGGGATAGATTCAGGAGTTAATGAACAAATTCTACGGCGTTGGTTACGGCCTACAGCAAGCAAATTAAAGAACCCTAAAAGAGATTAAGTATCCATGCCTCAGTGTGTGAAACGGATGCTACATCATGCTGTTGCTAATAAATAATGAGTATTTCTTAGCATTAATGTGACCTCTGGTGCTGCATGGTTTTGCTGAGGGTCTTGTCTGGTTGATACTTGGTGTGTTTAAGCTTCATGCAGGCGTTCAGACTTTCATCCGTTAAACGTGATCGTAGGTTGGTCTTAATGTTCTTTTGACGTGAGAAAGTCTGCTCACATCCAGACGTGGCGCCAAACATTGTCAGTACATCAATACTCACATGCTGCAGTGTGTGGTAAGTGACGGGCAGAGTGTTCTAACCAGTGCGCCGCTTCACCTTGCTGCCTGCGCCTACTACCCCTCCCTTTTCTCCTTCTTAAAGACGGGAGCGCGCATCTGCCGGAATGGCAATTTGCGAGTTTTAGGCCCACAATCTGGCATCCCAGCGCCTGAGAAGGATTGGTCTAACGAAACTTTTTTTTATTTTTTATAATTAAATATTTGTCTGTCATGTTTTCCCGACTCCTGCTCTAGTAGATGACAAGAAACTTTCAGGACACAAAAAGAACACTAAACTTACTGGTTCCTCTCTTCTACCTGTAGCATCAATATGACATGGACTTAAATAAGTCTCGACAGCATTCCAGGTTTTGAATGAAAAAAGGCATTTATAGTATGTTCATTAATGTCTGTATAAACAAATACATAAGAGAATCAGCCAGATGATATTTACTTGAAACATCTTAAAATATTTCCCTGCCCTGAAACTTACCAAGCACTGACTTTGGATCAAACAGATGAGATATCAGGAAAAACAATCTGCAACAGGACGTTATTACCGATTGAATCAAAAAATATTTTATGGAACAGCACTAAATAACTAGCATTTTTTAGCAAATGCACGTTTCAGATGCAAAATCTACATAGTATATTTAAGTCAACTTTAGTCAGTTTGAGTTTAGAGAAGCTTCTTTCAGCAGCAGCCACTGTAACAGGAGGAGTGGCAGAGATTGTCAAAGCAGTTAGCCTTAAGTTAGCAGTGACCTTTTCTGTTAGAGGAGATGGCCACTGATCTGGGTCTATTATAGAAAGAGAGATGCTTGATGCTGCTGCAACAGTGCTGGGTTGTGCTGCTGATGCTTAAGCGACTGGTAGATTTGCAGAGGACAGACTGAGAAACCTCAGCAGCTAATCTGAGGGCAGAAAAGGAAAACAGTATGTGACAGTAGTCTAATTAACTCGTGATTTAAACAATGAAATAAAATGAAACAATATAAATATAAAAAGAGACACGTGCAATGAAGACTATACTGCATAATATCCAATGTACTTTTTCTGGTATGTAATTATCTTAGTCATTCATATATAATTTCAATGTTATTGTCATTATAGTGAAAGGCTAAGAATGCAAAGACTCAGTAAACTTCAGTAAATATAGCCTGTGGGAATGTTATGCATAATGACATAATGATGTGTACTTTAATACTGATGAAAAGATACATGCTAAATGCACTGCAGACAATATCAATTATAACAAAACAAACAGCTGAACTTACAACTGTGGAAAAAGTGAATAGCATTTTGACTGACTGTTACAAGAAGTTACATGTAAATGACATCTGATCTTATATGACATGACATCTGATCTAATAATTTCACATTAGCCTGAGGAAGTTAAGATAGGGGTTGTTACAGGACTAATTTCTATAACAAAAGAATCTTCCGTGACATGTACTGATGTTAGAATTAAATGCCGTGCTTATTATTTATTGAAGTTATGCTAACGGCCAACGATGTTATAAATCATCCTGCAACAACAAGATAATATCTGATTGAAATCATCTTGACTTTATGTACCTCTGTCTTTGTTGTGTCTTTCTTTCTCTTCTTTTCTCGTCTCCTCCCCTGGGCACCCGACATTTTCTGATGTTTTGACATTTTGAGTGAGTGAATCTCAACTAAAAGTCAACCACCACTTAGTAGGCCTTGTTATGCAGATAAATGAATATGGGCTTAATATTTTCTTATTAAGACAACAAGACATAATAATGGATAACTAGTTTTAAGAATAGCAGAGGTTGAACATTTTTTCTCATCAAATCTGCAAGCTCGTCCATTTAGACACACTTTTACCTTAATAGCATTTGCCTATACTGCCTATACTATGGCAGGCTCTGTTCTTCTATCAGAGATAACTCATCAAGACATGAAATGGGTGCCCCATACTGAGTCATTGCTATTCATCTATAGTTACCAGCCTCAGCAAATCTGCATTCAAAGTTATCATCAGAAAACTGTAACATATTTCTCAGCTTTATATGAGTGTTTTGCTATTCCCCTTGCACCTGATTTGAAAAATATACAATTAATGAGATTTTTACTGTGGCTTGCCAGTGTGAAGTGTTGTAGGGGTTAAGTCCTGGCCTTTCACCACCATGTAAAGCTTTCCGCTGTGTCACTGCTGCAGTGACTCAAAGTTGGTCAACCATCAGGAGACCTTTTTCTACCCCCAGGCCCCAAACTGTTCTCTGTTGGCAAGCATCTTCATTTGAAAGCACTTTACCAAAACAATGCAAACTCTCAGCAAAGTGTTGTGTTCAGATTGTTAGGACTCTTTGGTCCCAACAGACAAATTAGGATTTGCTTACATGCAAAGTGTTCCAAAAAAAACAACAGCGTTCTGTATGTCTAAATGCTTTAAAAAAGCATATCCACTTTAACTGCTACTGTTGTTTTGAATGCAGAAGCAGATGTTGTGTTTTCTTTGTTTTTCTAAAGATGACAAATGGAGTTGTCACTCTAAATTCATTCACAATGACTCAAGACTATGTAGTTATTGTAATTCATAAAATATTGAAGTATACAGTGTTTTCTCATGAGCCCTCAAAAACAAACAGTAAACAACATTTGTCTATTAAAAGTTTTAAGGACAGTCCATGAGAACATTTTCTTCCTCTAAATAATTACCTTGTGTTGACCTGAATTCATGTTTCAAATATGCCAATAAAATCCATTGTTTTTGTCGTCTCACTGTGTTGCCTCTGTCACAGTCTTCAGGCCCCCGCCCCTTCTCCTGGTGCTCTCCATGTGTGGCACTCAGCTGTCTGCAGTTAGGCTAATTTGTTTGTACACTATTTAAGTCTGTCTGTTTCTGCCTTCTGTGTCGGAGTGTGTTTCTTTGGTCTGTATTATGTTGGTTCCTAGTCCTGTTATGTTGTGGAGTTTTTTCCCCACCTAGTGTGTTGTTTTTTTAAAGACCTCTGGGTCTTTTCTCAACTTTGGAGTCTGGTCCTGCATTTGGGTCATCCTGAGATATCGTAACAGCCTCATAAATGGAGTATTTGAGCACTATTAGACAAAAATTTTCTAGTAGCTTCCTTAATCATCCCTTTTCTGTCAAATGGTTGGGTACAATAAATCCACCAGAGTAGTTTATTCAACACCATTCATCAGAATCCAGTGCATTCGCAAGACAACTAGAAGTGATCGCTCAGGTCATGCAGGGAAAGAGTGACTGCAAGTCAGTCTTTTACTTTCACAAAAAGCTTTTGCCAGCAAATGACCAAACACACGCACACACAAAGCCTCGGACAAACCAAGGGCAGTCATGCAAATACTCAGCACAAACAGAGAAATCTTCTCTCTTAACATAATCACAGAGCTAAATGGGGCAATGGACGATGGCTGCTGCAACCGGGGCGCTGCCTCAGCAGCTCCAGACCCTTAAAGGAGCTCTGGCAGCAACAACAGGCGGAGGTCTGATTGTGTTTGTAGCAATAGCAACATTGTTCAGAAACGCCTCCTATCCAGTGAGCTGCTGGCATAGAACTAGAGAATAGATTTGTTTCGGCTTAAATGTTCTATGGATTTTAAGATTTTTAAATTTCTCTTATTTTTACACTGTGTCAAATAAGGACAGAGGAGTACCGAATTAAAATCAGGCCTCTAATCAACCTGTTATGCAAATACCAGTAATTAAAGGTCCTGGTTACAACAAAGCATTGTGAAACATTTGTAATATGTTGGATTTCCTCTGTCTTGCTGAGCGTTTTATTGTCCCACCCATTACTCAGATGCTTTCAATCTCCAGCTTAGGATCCAGCATAAAAAAACTCAACCAAATCACTGACAGGTTCAATTTAACCATTGTGCTATCCTAGGCACTTCAACATTTGGAGTTGGGTCATCTAGACCCCACAAGACAGTGTGCTGAACCTTTTTTCTTCAATGATTTGTGATCTTCACTGGTGTCCATGGATTAAATGAAATCCTCTTCACCTTTATCCACCTTTGTCATAGTAGGGAGAACACGTCAATGTAAGGGGGGGGGGGTGTCATAGGATAGCACAAGGTTTAACACATGTCATCCGTGGGCCAACAAGAATAACTAACACTACCATGACGCAAATTGATCTCACATTTACCAACAGACCAGAAAGAATTGCAAATTCATTTAACATGTTAACCGGTTTATCAGACCACAATTTAACTCTCCTAGAAAACTCACCAAAAAGCGTTTTCTTGTGCTGGAGTAAAAGAAATAACAATTCCTAAAAAAAAAAAAATCAAAACTTTGTAGATGTGGCCAACCAAATTCAGTGAGACAACATTTTACCATCAGTTGACAATGAAGATGATGAGAAAATATTCCTAAACACACCTGAGAGAACAATTACTGAATTTACACAAAAAAATCAAGCATAACCCATACAAAAACACTGTTCCATGGATAAACTCTGACATAAAAAAAGCTCATGAAAGAATGAGACCAAGCCTTAAAAAAGCAAATAAAACTAAAAATTAACCCATGACAGAGGTCTTTTTGCCATACTGAGAAATACGGTGGTAAGATCATTAAGGAAAGGAAAAGCAGATTTCTTCCTTAAAATCATTGAAAATCACATTGAAATGCTAATATGGAACCAGATAAGAAAATAAAAAGTGATTGCCCCAAAGAACAAAACACTCTAGAAATTGAAGTAAACAGAAAACTAACAAACAATTTTCAAGGCAAAGCAGAGGCATTGAACCATTATTTCAGTGATTCTGTGGCTAACATAGCGAGCTGTTTCACACCTGTGGAAAACTACAGGCTTTCAATAGTCGCAAGCCAACCAACTTTCACTTTAACAAACGTCACAGAATCTGATGTATCACAGACCATCAATTTGGTTAAATCATCCAGATGCAAAGACATTTTTGGTTTGGACACAGTGATGCCCAAGGATCTCTTTTTAATCACCGACACGCCCCATTACCAAAATCATCAATCTTTCCCTCTCACAAAAAGCGTTCCAGAGCACATGGAAACCAGCCGTTGTCTCTCCAATTTTTAAGACTGTAGACTATCATTTCCATGTCCAACTACAGACACATTAGCATTCTTCCGACAGTGTCAAAGATTGCAGAAAAAACGGTAGCTAAACAAATAATAAACCACCTCAATGTCATGGAAAGGCCTGCCTTGGGTTTCAGCTCTTATCCTCCCTGTAGGTCCTCCCCTTCCTAAGGCCTCTTGTCACAGGTGTTCTGCATTTGTAATCATGTGTGTCTCTATTTAGACTGTGGCAGTTTTGTGTTGTGTCTGAGCATCTGCTTATTGTGCTTCAGTTGTGTTTTGAGCTTCTGGCATTAAAGCCTTTTGAGAGAGAACTGGACTTGTGTCGTTTCTTCCTGCTCCCTTCCACCCAACACCACACTCTTTTCTCTCCATCCTATGCTGTTTGAGTTTAAAGCCAATTATTCCACGGAGACTGCTACCTGCTGAAAATATCAGGATTTTGCTTGGACCGAGGGAGAGTTGTTGGTGCCGCTTTCCTTGATCTCAAGAAGGCTTTTGACACTGTTAATCACAAAATCTTACTGTCAAAGTTATGCAATTTTGACTTTTCTTCTGATGCACTGCAATGTATTGACTTACCTCACTGACCACTCCCAACAAAGTCCAGTCATTTAAATCTGCATCTCTCAGTCTGCCAACTGGTCTTCCTCAAGGATTAATTTTGGGACCTTGTTATTTCACTGTACATTAATGACCTTCCATCCAGTTGTCCTCGTGTTTCTGTGCAGATGTATGCTAATGACACTGTTATCATAGCAGTAATTCCTCTTGGGTGGCTAAGAAGCTCACCAATGCCTTGGTTAACATTGCAGCTTGTTTGAAGAACTCTTGTTTGCAGTTAAACACATCCAAAACAGTTGCAATGTTTTTCACAAAGTCCAATAATAATTTCACAGCTGAACCAGATGTTTTTGTTTCAGCTGCAGATTGTGTCAGAATGCAAATCTGGGTGTCATAATGGATTCAAAGTTATCTTTCAAATTACATATCGAAAGGGTCAGAATAGAATCAAATTCAACCTCAGTAATTTTAGACCTATTCGCCATCACATGTCCTCACAGTCAAAAATGTACATTCACTGAATGATTTTCTCACATATCACTTACTGTTCACCTGTCTGGTCACAGGCTTGCAATATATCTGCTTGCTTGCCTCTGCTCCAGCTCCCAGCCTGCCTGCCTGCCTCTGCTCCAGCTCCCAGCCTGTAAAGCCAGCTCCTTTTTCTGAACTGCATCTGCTCAGCCCAGTTCCAGCCTTCTGGTCTCTTACACCTCTTTGGCTCTCATTCTCCTTACCTGTGTCTGCTACATGTATCCTCCTGCCTCGCCCTGCGCCTCAACATTATGCCTTATTTGTATTAACAGATTAACTGTATTTTAAAGATTTTTCAAAAAAAAAAAAGAATAGGCTTTGATCTCATTGCACAAAGATGCTACAACAACCATGATGTAGTGAAGAGTTCATAAATAATCTCATTAAATATAATCAAGGTGAGTAAATAGCTAAAGAAACCCCAAATTAGCAATATAAACAATACATTTTGGTAAACAATAGGGCTGTATCTTGGAGGTATAATACATGTCACATTTCGATATACAGTAAACCCTTGTTTTTCGCGGGGGTTACTTTCCAGAAAGAACCCGTGATAGGCAATATCCGTGAAGTAGAAACCTCTATTTTTTTAACAATTATTATACAATTAAATACTCTGTTATACATTGAAAAGAAAGAACAAACCATTTTACAGGCTCAAGCATTTGTTTCACAAATCAAAGTACTTTAAAAACGTTTTTAACTTCTGTACTGTAGTGTCAAATAATAATTTGAATCATCGATGTAAACAGAAGGCTTCAAAACGCGGAGATTAGCCCTGCCCACCACGACCCGAGAGTAATTGAATTAAACGGGAGAAAATTTAAAATGATCATGAAAAAAATACAAAGTACAAACGGACAAATAGTGGCTCAGGTGTATTTCAATGCTCTTCAGTCTGAGAAGCTGCAGTGTTTTGTTCTTCTCAAGCCCGCAGTGCAGCTGTGTGTGTTTGTTCGGGAGAAGAGCATAGTGATTGACAGTTGGTGTTGCTCTTTTTCTATGGGTTTTAGCGAAACTTGAAATTGCAAGATGATTTGCATGTACGTAATTTGGAAAGCTGATATACCTACGTGTACATATTAAACTGCAACATTATTGACGCACAGGTAGAGAAGAAGCGGAGTGACTTTTTTAGCCAATCAGAATGCAGAACACAATGTACGATGCAAATCCGTGAAGTAGCGAAACCGTGAAAAGTAAACCGCATTATAGCAAGGGATCACTGTATCCTAAAATATCCCAAGACTGTAACAGAGACAAAATATCACAATATGACTTTGAAAAAAAACGTTTTCTGAATACTAATACACTGTTCACATCAATTTAATTCAATTCAATTCAATTTTATTTGTATAGCCCAGGGGTCGGGAACCTATGGCTCGCGAGCCATATATGGCTCTTTTGATGGTTGCATGTGGCTCGCAGACAAATCCTTAATTATACTTTTTTTCTTCATTAGACCAGTCCTTCTCGGGCGCGATGCGATGCCAGAGGCGCGCAGTAGTAGCGGTGCTTGGAGTGCTTGCAGTTTACATGCAGTTTACTTATTTCACAGAGTTTGTACCACCCGGAAACCTGTGAATTGCCGTGCCTAAAACTGCGCGCTCCCGTTTCTGAGGAAGAGCGCGCAGTTTCGGGGACGGGATGTGTGAGGAAGAAAGCCGAGGGCGGGGGGGGGGGGGGGGTGCAGCAGGTGAATCGCGCAGGGATGGTAAAAGCGTAAACCCGCTGCCCGTCACTCACTGCAGCGTGTGAGTGTGTGTGTGGCTCCATGTCTGTCTCACATCTAAAGAACATTCAGACCTAAGATCCCGTTTAAAGTCTCAACGCCTGCATAAAGCTGAAACTCACCACGTATCAACCAGACTAGACCATCAGCAAAACTACCACGAGAAATACTCATCATTTATTAGCAACAGCATAACAATGTTATTAAAAAGAATCCACAGACCTATTGTACTTTAAAAGTGTTGAAATCACATCAAATGCACACATTCATTTGTGTACTGTATTTAGTTTAAAACATATTGTGGCGAACTGAGTTTAACTTGACTGTTGGGCCGTGTTAAAAGTTCTGGAGTTCATGGAACGCTTCGATCAAGCAGAGATCTGATTGGCCCTCAGTTCTGTCGCTCAGCCTGTTGTTAGGGAGTTTGGACCAATGGGGTTCAGCTATGGGCCGAATAAGGAAATGGGAGGGCGGGAGCAGGGGAATATAAAGTTGGGAGAAGCGCTCTCGTCTCGGCGGGAGAGAATAAGGAGTTGCTGAATTAATTGTACGGCGTTTGTTGCGGTCTGCAGTCACCAGAATAAAGAACCGTAAAAGAGGTTAAGTCTCCGTGCCTCAGTGTGGGAAAGGGACGCTACATTATTGTATGGCTCTTTCGAAATTATATTTCAAAATATGTGGCGTTTATGGCTCTCTTGACCAAAAAGGTTCCCGACCCCTGGTATAGCCCAAAATCACAACAACAGTCGTCTCGATGGGCTTCGAAGTAAAACATGAACTCAAAAGGATCACGAATACAAAGAGTTCAACAGGAAAATACTAAAATGAACTAACAAACTGACTAAGCTATACTGGCATCCCTGCCCTTAGACCCTCTCGCGTTAAGGAAAAACTCCCAAAAAAAAACGGATTCCGGAAAAAACGAAGAAATCTCAGGGGTGCCCACATGAAGGAGGGATCCTCCCCCAGGACGGACAGGCAATTTACCAGAACTCTTAGAGAGGAATTAACTTATCTAAATCTACAACTACATATATAAAAGTCCAGCAGACGAGCTTCATCCAGCTGTGATTGGGGGGGAAAGTCAAAGGCGCGAGTTGAGCCGGAGACAGGAACCACAGCCAGGTGTAGGAGCAGGAGCAGAGACGAGGTACTCGGTCAGGTACAGAGCAGAGACGAGCCAGAGATGAGCCAGAGGCAAGATCCACAGCCAAGTGTAGGAGCGGGAGCAAAGGCGAGGTAAACGGTCAGGAACTGGAGCACAGATGAGCCAACTGGAGTCTGGAAGCACTCCCACTCCCCAGGAGGGGAGAGGAAAAGAGGGACAATACATGAATCGCACTGTACCAAACAGAGGCATGGAAAATTAAATGATAAATTATGATCAAGAATAGAGGAGAGGAAGGATAGAAGTAGAAGAGAAAAGAGGACAGAACCCCAGTGCACCAGCTTCAACTTCTAGCAGCCTTTTAAAATAAATAGTTATTATTAAGTTTAATTTAAACAACTTAACATTAAGTTAAATAATCTCTGAATACTAATAATTCCATAAGACAGGGGCTTAGTGGCTAAACGCTCTACCTCCAACCGTACTTTTACTAATTCTAGGAACCACAAGCAGTCCTGCATTTTGCGAGAGAAGTGTTCTTATTGGATGGTAAGGGACTATGAGGTCCTTAGGGCGACAGTGGCTCAGGTGGTTGAGCGGGTCGTCCAATGACCCACCAGCCAAAATGTTGTTGTGTCCTTGGGCAAGACACTTCACCCTCCTTGCCTCCAGTGTGGCTCCACTGGTGTGTGAATGTGTATGAATGATCCCAGTGATGGTCAGAGGGGCCGTAGGCGCGAAATGGCAGCCACGCCTCTGTCAGTCTGCCCCAGGGCAGCTGTGGCTACAACCGTAGCTTACCATCACCAAGTGAATGAATAATGGACATAATGTAAGCGCTTTGGGTGTCTTGAAAAGCGCAGATAAATCCAATCCATTATTATTATTATTATTATTAATATAGGACGGGGCCATTCCATGTAAGGCCTTATAGGTTAACAGGAGGATATTGAACCTGATTCTAGAATCAACTGGGAGCCAATGGAGCGAAACTAACACAGGAGTGATTTGATCTCTTCTGATAGTTCCAGCTAACAATCTAGCTGCTGCGTTCTGAACAAGCTGGAGACTTCTTAAGGAACTCTTAGGACATGCTGCTAACAAGGAGTTACAGTAATCCAACCTCGACGTAACAAATGCATGGATGAGTTTTTCAGCATCACTCTTAGAAAGTATATTTCTGATCTTAGCAATATTCCGCAGGTGAAAAAAAAAAAAAAAAGTGTAAAAACTCAAAAGTTTCTCTCACGGTCTTAGTGGTGGCAAATTTCAGTCCACATTGAGCTGTGTAACCATAACAGTGAGACTAAGGAGGGAGGATCTACCGTGAGATGGTACTTATAAGATCTTGATGTTACTTTGTTGTGGTCCATAGCTGCTAAAGATGCTTGTTGTGTTGCATTACCAACCAACAGCCGAGGATTTAAGAGGAATAGCAAATAAAACACAGCTATTGTTTGCCAATAAACACCATATTTTCTACATTATAGTGTATATCAGATTTTAAGGCTCAATGAAGGGTCAGGTTTTGAATTTGGGTTTTATGTAAGGCGCACCAAACTATAAGGCGCATCAGAGGAGACAAAACGTTAGACATAAGTCTGTCATCCTTAAGACTTTATTAACTGTGTTCACAGCAGTGACTGCATAAGAGAATTGGACTGAGCGAGTGTGAGCAAGCGTCACCCATAGAAATAGGTTTACCTCTGACTCCAAGGAAATGTAGTCAATTCATTTACTATTTATCCGCGATACGGACGCCGCCATTTGGAGCCAGATGAGATTAGTAAGTAATGATTGGTCTCACTCGGCCTGAATCAATATTTTAATGACAACTACTGTCGCCAGTCAGGAGTGAGCTTAGTGGAAGTCCACACCCCTTCCACTGAAAGCAGGGTTGGGAAAATATTTAAAACGTTGCAAAACAATGGAGGTGGGGGCCAGTGGGCCGGATACTAGCCAGGGAAATGTAGTATGGAGGACAGGCTATAGCCCATGTAGCTGGTTCCCCCTCTCCAAGTTGTCGATGGATCCAGGGGAAGATCAGGCTGCTACAATTTGGCATCAGCGCTGTCGCAGGAGTTGCCAGAATGAGGCTGCAAGCAGCGTCGAACTGCCTTAGGGACTCCGACATCATTTCCTCGAGGTTTACTCCTGAAGCCTTTTTCCATGGAGGAATATAGCCCCAAGGCAGCTGAGGTTTTTACAGCACCAGGCAGTCTCCCATCCAAGTACTAACCTGCTTAGCTTCCGAGTTTGGGCGTGATCAGGGTGGTATGGCTGCACATGTTATAACTAACACCAGACAAACGTAAAAAATAAATTTTACATGGCATATAAACCCTTGTAATAAAAATGTCTGCAATAGTTAATAAAGAATGCAATTAGCATGAGCTGAATATTCTAAAGGCATGCTATGATCCAACCTCCTTGAGGTTGTGCTCCGTGTGCCGCCTCACAGCCTGCGACCTCTTCCCCTCCCCTTTTTCTTCACACACATTTGCAACACCTTCTTGACAGGAGAACATCCAGCTACAGAGGGTGCAAATTCACAGTTACAGGCCATTCCAAACTCTTTGATATAAAAAAAATAAAAAAAAACAATAGTGGGGCAGATTTTTTGTTTTTTTTTTGTTTCCAATTTGCACCCCGGGCAATCGCCCATACAGCCTGTGCCTCAAACCTCAACTGGGTTCGAGCATGGAGCCTATTCAGTCTGAGGAAACTTAAAGCAAAGCAAAGCTCACTCCAATTGGAAACAATATGAAACCACCTAAAAGATGAGACTGAGAGCAGATCCTGGTCCGAAACAAGAGTCTGCTTGGGTGGATTCAGACTGAAAATTTGTTCCGGATTATTGGTGGGAAACAAACTCTGTTTAAGTTTGAAAGAAACAAACCAGCAAACAATGTGACCAGTCTGAATACACTTTTAACACTAGAACGCCCGTAGGGCAGCCATTTGGCTTTTCTACCTACAATGTCCAAGGGACAGCCAAGTGGCTGGATTAGTTCAAATTTGCATGCCCAAAGAGCAGCCTTCTACATAGTTTGCACATGAAGAGCACAGCCATTAGGCTGTTCTTTTGACGTGCAAAAGGGACAAGCCAAGTGGCTGGGCAAGTTTTTCATTATTTCTCCTCACTTCTATCACTTCTAGTAAGAGGTCAACACAGTTTTGTTTTTCTTTTTTGGCTGAGATTTATTGTCCATGCACAAATCTACAGACATAAATCTGACATATACAAGCAAACAAATCCGTGCCTCATGTGGTCAAAGTGATATATTCAACCCGTTACATTACACTGTCTGCACATACTTGGCATTGCCACGCAATCTCCATTCTGCATTTGCCACAGGTGTACTTGTAGCAATCAACACATCGCACTGTGGCATGATTACTCTTGCACCGACAGTTCACCTGGCACATTGCCCTTTTCCCTTTGCCAGGTGTGAGAGGTTGTTGCCGAAGACGGTTGTCCTTTTTCGCCGTCTCAGCTCCCATGTGTCCCTGTGCAAGCTCGCTTGCAAGCTCCACCAGGAAGTCCACTCGCCTCTCCTTTACCCCAGTGCATGCCTGATACAACACATAAGCATTCAGTGCTGCGATGTCAATCATATTGTAAAACACACCGACTGGCCACCGCCGTGTTCCTGAGCGTACACTGTACTCTCGCACCATCTGGTCCATTACATCCACACCACATTTCATACTGTTGTAGTCGGTGATTGTGTTTGGCTTTTTTTTCTTGTTATCCCCAGTCTCAACTACACTGTGCATACTACTGAGAATGCATACAGTCTTCTTCCGTTTGGGCGCATAAACCGTCAGTGTGGCTCCAGAGGTTGAAAACACCTGATGAATAATGAGATAAAAAGTTATTATGATTTCACTTTTACACATACCCTGATTACACTTTAGCGTTTAACAAAAAAAAAAAGCTATATATCCAAGCACAATATAAAACCTATATGCATCTTACCTGAGTACTGAATTCATTGCGGTCCAAAGGCTTTTTGACTGACTCTGGAAGCTCCCGACGAATCTTGTTCACTGTGCCAAGGAGGGTGGTCTTCCGGCTGAGCAGTTGCCGTGCAAGTGACACAGAGGTAAAGAAGTTGTCTGTGGTAACACTTCTACCTTTGTCCAAAAACGGTTCCATGAGTTTCATCACCACATTTTCTGATAGTCTTTCCCTCATCGGACGACTAGGGTCTTTGCCAAGATATGGAATAATATTGCACACATACTTTGATTTCAAGTCGCATGCCACCCAGAACTTGATGCCAAACTTGTCGGGTTTTGTTGCAATGTACTGAAGGAAACAGCAGCGTGTCTTTGTAGGAAAAAGCTGCTCGTCGATGGTGATATACCTGCCTGGGTTGAATGATTTGATGCAGTTGGCCACAAAAGACCCCCAAACATTTGAGATTGCAGCAAACTTGTCAGTCCCAACTCGTTCCATGCGCGTGCCCTTGTAATCAAAGCGTAAATGCCGCATGATATCTTTAAAGCGGTTTCTGGGCATAATTTTGGAGATTAGTGGATTTCCCATTTTCGTTGACCATGCATCGTGCATTGATGGAAGTTTGATCACCCCCCGCACAAGGAGGATGGCAATAAATCCCATTAGTTCAGGGAGTGCCATGAACCAACTGTCGTCTTCAGTCTGACGTCCATGCTGAACAGTACAGTCCCGAATAGTCCGAAGCATGTCCAGAGTGAGGAAACACAGGAAACTCTGTAAGCGAGACGAAACCGTACTTCGGACTGAAGCAGTTGGCTCTCCCTCAGCAGTGTAACCTTCAACTGGGCTGTGATGAAGAGGCCTTCCAACCTGTTGTTCATGCCATATTGTGCCATCTTTTGCCACCTCTGTCGGCGCAGTGTGTGTCTCCAGTCGTCCTCTCTTTTCTGGTGGCGGTGAAATCTCCTCATCTGTGATCAGATTTATGATGTGAGCAATGAAATCCTTAAGCAATGTAAAGATATATGTTGTTTCACCTGTTTATTTTAAAATTTTATTCTTTTTAGTTGAAATCTAGTTTAAACTTCAAATTCTAAAACATGTCAAATATGGCCCCTTTGCCTCCTATTGCATCTTTTCCAAAAACACAACTGCCATAGGCAGCACTGTTTTGATGGTCAGCACAATTGGCTCACAACAGAAAAGTTCTTAGTTCTCTGCAGGAGCCTTTCTGTGTGAAGATGGCACGTTCTGTACGTGTTTGCGTGTGTTCTCTTCATGTGCTCCGGCTTCCTCCCCCAGTCCAAGAAAAGTGTGGTTAAATTAAATGATGACTCTAAATTTCTTCTAGGTGTGTATGTGAGTCTAACTGGTTGGTTGTTTGTCTATCTATGTGGCCCTGCAATGGACTGGTGACCCTTCCAGGGTGTACCCCTGCCCAATTGCCTGTGACTAGCTGGGATGTGCCTCAGCAAACCCCTGTGATCCTGACCAGGATAAGCAGGCAAAGAACATAAATGGATAGAAAACTGCTACAATCAGCAAATTAAAACATGATATTTATGAAATCTTACCAGAAGTTGTATCAGAGTCTGAGTCCAGCTGAAGGACTATCTCTTCTCCTTCCGAGTCGCATGGGTTGACTTGCTCCAGGATCATTTTCAATGTCTGCTCAGTGTTATAAAGTTTAGGCATCTTTGTTTCTCAGTTGACAAACTGGGAGTCAAAGTTTCTCAGAGCTTGGAGGCTCTTTTGAAGCAGAAAACCTCCCCCACCCTGATCTGAGCAAAGAATGTGGTTAGCTAGGACACTGAAATGTCTTCATCCAGATGATCAGGTAGTTAGTGCTGCATTTACAAATGAATGGTGGCTAATTGAAGGCTGTTGAATTAGTCATTTTGAGCCACCCAGCCATTTGGCTGTGCTCTGGACGCCGCAGGGGGAGTGAAAAATCCTGGGCGTTCTAGTGTTAAGCAGCTCTAGAGGGTTGGTCTCACTTGTAGAAAGCACTGGTATTGCTGCCTACCTCTGATCCACAAGTTAAACTTTATCTACTACACCAGAAAAGGCTCTGACAGCAAAGTAGGCAAACAGATTCTGTTCACTTTTATTATTTTTTTAAAATAACCAGTAAAAACACTAGAAAGGAGATATGGATTACGAAAACTGTTTTTTTTTTTACTGCATTAATTCTATCTTGTCATTAAAGAAACTTTGTGGATTTTACAAACTGAAGATTACATAATAATTTACCCATGTATAATAGCTGAACTGGCTGTGTTACACAGTATTGGCTGCAGAGGTGATCTTGGACTACATCATGCAGGCTTCCCAAAGATTGTTAAATCTTTGATGGGTTTTTTTTAAGATGCAGAAAATTCTAAAAGATTGGTGGCTGTCGCAACATCTCATATGTAGGTCACGCAGCGCGCCACTCACAGCACAAGCTGTGCTCTATCCACATTGCTGCACAGGAAAAAAAAGTTTGGTTGAACTGTGGCTTAAGTGTTATAATTAAGATTTTCAAATTAATGCAAATACTAAAGTTGGTGTTGAAAACATATGACAATAAAAGTACAAATCCTTGGAGCGCATACGTGTCTCCCATCAAACAAAGCAGTTCATAAAAAAAGTAAAAAGATAAGTGATATTGTCGACATTTATCACAATAGACATTTGTTTTGAAGTAACTGGTCTACTTGGAAAGAAAATATTTTCACTGAATTATAGGCCCTCCTTAATTCACATATTTTTAACAAGAGACAGTTTGTAAAAGCCGAAAGCTTAATTTTAGGTTTCATTGATATAAATGGATGATTAGGCTATATTAGGTAGGGGAAATAACAGGGTTTAGAATTTCTGCGCAGCATTCTGCACTCCATGGTTCAAAAGGTTTTCTCTTTTGTGGGAATCAAAAGGTTGGAACAATGAAACAGAGCAGAAGTGGATAAAAAAGAACAAAGACAGAGAAGACAGATGACATATGTTCTTGTAATATTTAAATGAGCACAATTTATTCATCACTGCTTCTGTCTGAACCTAAAAAGTCCAAGTACCCCCTCTGGTGCTTCAGTGAATAACTAAGCTACCGGGGGTCTAATCTGCTGCTTGTTCTTTTTGCAGATGCTGTAAGTAGCCGAATCGTCACATCACTCAAGCAGCTTTGTCTGGCATTTTTTGAAGGAGAATAACTAAGAAATTTGCTGGAACCTGCTTTGACATATTTGCGACTGCATAATGATGAGTACAAAAAAAATATGAGAGGATATCTGGGATGGAAAACTTACCGTACCTGTTGTTGGTCTCCCTTATTTATTAGATTGTAAAAGAAATCATTTCAGAAGATCTTAAAAAAATCTTAAATCTTTAGTAAAAGAAAGTGTCATCTCTTTTGGAATTGGGCATGAAAGACTCCAAAATCTCAGTTAGTAAGTGAGTAATTATTGAAAAAATTACAAAAACTCTTAGAGACAGCCTTTAGACAAAATGAGGTTATGGTTGCATCTAAAATAAGATTTCTTTTTTTTGGAACAATGAAAGAAAAACACATTTTATATCTTTAAATCCAAATAATGCACTCTGAATGTTGGATGTTTAAATGATGCATTTAGAATGTTGGAAGTTTAACTGATGCAGTTTGGAATGTTGAAAGTTTATGTGATACATATAGGGTTTTTTGGAACAGTGAAGCAGTAAAGGTAAGTACCAAAAACTGCAATGTGACCATTTTTTTTATTTGTTTTTAGATTTTTGGTTCAATTATCTGAAATAAGAAAATTCATATGGGATTTAGGAGAGGTGCTTTTCAAAGTTGTTTTATTGGCAAATTTGCACTTACATCAACCAAACTCTTGAATAAAGTCATTGTCCTTAGACAGGTCCTTAGATGGTCATTATTTTCATTGTTAAAACATAACCCTGTCTGCAGGAGCTGTGTTTTTATTTTTTCTGCTTACTCCCCACGTGAAGTCAAAGTGTCCTGACATGACAGCTCACTTTGTCATCATAAATTAAACAGAGGCAGCTGTTGTACTGTCATAGATAATACCACCTTAAACTCAGTTTCACCTTCACCAGCCAATCTCGCCATTCCACATAAAACACAGCATCTTCCTCTAAGGATACCAATATGAACAAAATAAAATATATACAATAAAATAAAATCAAGACCTGGTTTGGATTCAAATAAAATTAATTCTGTGACAGAGAGCAAACAGACCAGGCAGGCTTAAAAACACTACAATAATACATGAGCTAAACTGCTCTGTGACTCTCTGGGTTTTAAAGGGTTTCGAATCACCATCTTAATCATTTTCATGGCGTCATCATTGTTCCTTTCTGAATGACTCTTGGATTTCTCTTTCATTCAGGCTGGTGGGAATCTGCAGCCGTGCACTCTCCTGCTGCCATCTTTCCAGCAGACCGCAGCTTGGTTTATTAACTCCTATTAATTTCAGCAAGTATTTCTCAGAAAGATACAGACATTTCTCTGTGTTTTGCATTTCAAAATAAGGGAAAATACTTTGAATCAGAGGTACATAGTGTATTTTCCTCACTATAACGCTCCCGCTGCAATCAATTTGCACAAAAGATAGCCTTTTGTGCAAATTTTCCCAACAGTCTTTTAATTATAAACATGTTGTTTATAGCCCAAATCAAACAACCAGGGGGGTATTCCATGAAGCATGTTTAAACTAGCCTGACTTTGAGCCTGAACTCTGGCTGAAATCCGCCTGAACTTGCTTACTTTGGGTATGTCGTTCCAAAAGACCGGATATGAGTTGGCGTAATTACGCTCGACTTGGTAACCCTGGGTTAACGCACGGTACATAAAGACATTCTCAATAGATCGCCGATTTCTGGAGTCACCATGAAAACGCGTGGAGAAAGAAAAAAAAAGCACGGAAGTGAGACGGAGTCTGAGATTTTAAGGACAGCGGATAAAAATTATAAGTCCATCAAAAAAGAAACACGGCTGAAAAAAAATTAAATAATTGAGTTACATTTATTCAAACTCAATAATAGTCTATACAACTCAAATTTACGTATTTATCTAACTAAATGTCACATTACTCCATTAATCTTTTTTCCCATCTTAATTACTTATATTTCTTGAACTTTCATATGTCTAAGTTCGAGCCGGCAGATATGCTCATTTTTATAACAATAAAAAGAACGGAAAAAAATGCACAGAGTGCAAAAATTCATTAAAGAATTTTCCATCACTGTGATAACATGTTCAGGTGGTAGGGGTGCTATATAAACTCATCATCCTCTCCTTTACTCTCACTCATGTTGCAGAGACGTAAGCATAGTAGGACAAAATAGCTCGGCAAAACATGGTGAAACACAGTAAAACAGCTATACAACTAAAGACATTTTGTAAAAAACCCACACTTAAACCCAAATCCGTCATGACAGGCAAAGGGAATGATATCCCAGAATCCCTTGCGGTGCCGATCTAACAGCAGCATCAAAGTTACACCTACTTAATTGAATTAATTTGAACGAAAGGAAAATAATTGTCTGAGAACTACGTGTTATTTTTAAGGTGACCTAAAAAAAATGATTTATCTTAACTGAAGCAAATAATTAAGTTAGATCGAAGTAAAAAAGTTTATCTTTCCAACATCCATAAGTGGTCTTATCACCCTCTCATGGTGGAAAAAGTATTATCTGAGCTTTTTCATCCACTAAATCATCTTCAAATGGACACGCCATGCTGCTTCACCTCTCTGTAAACAAACTAAGCTTCAACTAAACCTGCTCCGGACCAGGTTATGTTCAGAGCATGAGTTGCCATGGTAACTTGACCTACCCTGAAACATACCTCTATTTCTGGAACCGAAAGCTGAGGTTATCAACTTCCTTAGCCTCAAACTTATCGTGGGAGCTAGCATAACCTGCTTTCTGGAATACCCCCCTGTTGTTTTCATAGGACATAGTTTTTGCAGTCCTTCATTAGAAAATTTTCTTTGAATTGTGTGTTGACTGTTGACATAGAGTAAGCCATTCCAAGCTTCCCATCATCCATCTGTTTACACCCTTACAGTCCCTCACAACCCCAACCTAACAGTAGGAGTGCAACAAAAATGGCAAGCAATATTGGAGCTATCCAGCCTAAACATTTTCAGCCAGATGTCAGCTCAGACAAGGCAAATGAAGACATACTTTGCTTACAAATGGATGGATCAGAATGGAGCGTAGCAGAGAGCTTGTGACCTGCCGTAGTAGCTTCTACATCATTGCTACAAGCTTTTTGCAACTGCATTTTTTTTCTTCTCCTGATTCACAACAATTTGTATAAATAAATATGCAGGAATACAATTTTACAATTTTGTGTCCTCCATCAGCAGAAAATTGGCACAAGATCAACACAATTTTCATTGGATCGTTTCTTTTATTTTATTTTTGAAAACAGCAATGCACCTTTAAATCTGAAGTGCCTTAAGGATTAATTCTGGTTGTGTTTGATGTTGTTGAAGCAATTTTGAGAGGTGCACAGTGCTCTGTCAAAATGTTTGGTTCGGTGTTGTGAATATGCTCACGCAGCTAACGTGTTGCATTGTCAGACTGTATTTTTTAATCTGTTACCAACAAGATTGGGAGTTAGTGTAGTCACAGTAACATTGGTTTTAGTCGTATCAATCTGTCTTTTTAACCCTTGTGCTATCCTAGGCACTTTACCATTGGGAGTTGGGTCATCTAGACCCACTAGACAGTGCTCTTAACCTTTTTTCTTCAATGATTTGTGAACCTCACTGGTGTCCATGGATTACATGAAATCTTTCCACCTTTATCCACCTTTGTCATGGTAGGGGGAACACGTCAATGGAATGGTGGGGTCATCTAAGATAGCACAAGGGTTAGGTCTTGCAATTAAGGTTAGTGTTATTGTGAATATGCTAACGCAGTTAACATGTATCGGTGTCGGACTGTGTTTTTCTAATGTGTTACTAATAAGTTTGGGAGTCAGACTGATGCAGCTAAAACAAACGTTGATCTGACTAGACTGTTATTTATGTCTTCCAAACAAGGTTGGTAGTTACAAGTATTGTGAATACACGAATGTGGCCAGTGCGTGCAACGTGGCTAAAGCCTAGCTCTTTCAGACTTCTCTTTTTTCATGTGTTATTAAATGTTTTGAGTTTGCGTAGCCACGGTAACGTTTGTTTTTTCACGTTACAGTTTCAAGTTACAGATCTTGTAAATACGCTAATGTGGCTAAGGCTTCTAAGTTTGAAAATAAACCATTCAGTGCGCCCTATAACATGGAATACTTTACATTCAAGTTGTTAGCAGTATTTAAAGGACACACAATTTTAAATTTTCTAGTCTGCCAAGTCCAGATTTCTTTAATCAGATGTTCTGAGATACTAAAAATAAGAGAGGACACACATGACTGGCACAGAACTGACAAGTAGACAGAAGTGACCTCCTTAGTGTTTTAGAATGACCCATTTCTTCCTGTAAGTGTGAGCTCGTCTCTATAAGGAGCCGTGGACACACAGCAGTGCATGAATAAAGAAGTGCACGATAAGGAAAATGTCTTTTACAGTCATTCCAAAACCTTATCTGAGAACTGCAAAAAGAGCAAACTTGGCTCACTCTCACTCAGAATTATTTTTTTCTGCCTGCCATTAACATTCGATTTAGGGCTAATATTTCTTGCCACTTCACATTCTTTCAGCTGAAATGATGGCTTTATTGGCCATAAAAAGCTTATCTGGGGTTTTGAGCAGGATTTACATGTCACGGTTTAATGTGAAACTTCTTATCTGCTGCCCCACTGGAGAGACTTTGCTCATGGATAATTGTGCTTTCAAATAACTGTTCTTACATTGCTTTCAGCAATACTAAAGTACATTTTTCATTGTGATCGATTGCATTTGCAATTAGACAACCAACATTCTTGCCACTATTAAGAGTCCTGCTGGATTTTCATGACTAGACCTGTGCTTTTCTGCAGATAGATGAGTTAAAAAAAGCAACTGCTGGCTGGATAAACCCTGCGTGTTTTGCTAATGTCATCATTTGCTCTGATTAACTCGTCTTCCCGCAGGAGCACTGCAGATTGGTTTTCACTTAAAAATTCCCCATTTCAGCTGTGTAACACTCCGAGAGTACTGGTTACACCACCAGTTTCATGGCTAGCTTTTTGTTTTTTTTAATGGTGATCATATGACCGTGAAGAGAGTTTGCACGCTCCCTTTCAAAAACCAATTATACTGTCCGAAAGGATGAATGATGAAGAGTGTCGAGAGCCCGTTTTTACCACACCGTGAGCAAAAGAGGATGAGAAAAAGCAGTGACAGACACATGCCATTGCACCACACTTAAATACGTGTTACTCTGCAGTGAATTAAATGCAGGCAGGCCTGTAGCTGGCCTGCATTTTAATGGATTTTGAGCTCATGGTTAATAGAGCTCATATACAATAGGCCCAGTGTAACTATAATTTGCCTACAGGGTACTATTTTTCAGCCTCAGTGGGGGTCTGAACTGTTTACATTAAGAAGCTGTGTATAACATGGTTTAGAATATGTCTATTTTGCTCCCATTCTCTCTCACTGCACTAAGTTATGTTTCTATTCAGACGTTTTAACAACGTGGTTTTGTAATTTATAAAAACAACACTATGAGCTCATATTTCATATCATTTTCCTGTTGGAAGGGAGATAAAATACCTCTCTTTATTATGTGATGGGGTGATCATGAAGGTGTGATGAATTTGAGATGTGTGAGAGTTAAAAGTATGGTCGGGCAGATAACAGATGCAAATTGTAATACCAGCACCATATGCGGTGCAATAATTCTATACAGGATACTTCTCAAATGTGCCCAATTAGCCATTAAAAAATCCAAGATGGCTACCATTTTTCACGATGCTCACCAAAATGGCCTTCCAAAGCAATCTTTTTCATAGAAATGAACCTACTTGGTTGATTTGAGAGATCTTAATGTCCAATTATATGTTTTTCACATGGTGACCCAATTTCTTCTAGTTTTGTATATTTTGTACATCAGATTATTGTAATTGTTATAATTGTTATTGTCTGTTTGCATTGTGGGTTGAGAGGAAGAATTTTTTTTAAATATTTGAAGAGTATCTTATAGAGAATTACCATGCCAAACAGAATTCTAACAAAAATGTGTTGTTTTTTTATTAGCCTGGCTAGTGGGTTTAGCTTGTGGTCTGCAAATTATATCTTCTCCGTCACAACTACAAGCTTATTCCAACGGCAGTTTTTCGTCTGGCCCTGATTCACAACAATTTGAATAAATAAATACTCAGAAATGCAACTCTTAGCCTATCATCAGAAAAATGCTACATTAACATGTGAAAAACACAATTTTCATTTTCAAAATATGAAAATCATGATGGGGTCAGACTATAAAGGTGTGTATTTTTTTTTAAATGATCATTTCACTGCTTTTGCCTGTGTGGGTTTTCTCCTGACACTCCAATGTCCTCCCACAGTCAGTAAAATGTGCATTTCAGATTAACTAGTGACTCTGAGCGAACTGTCGGTAGAGAAACAGTGGGCGTTAGTGACATCATTGTGGTTCATTTCAGGTGACTTTGGTAATAGTCTCACATGCTCTTTGTCAATTAAATAAAAGAGCAAGTTACTTTTCTACTAAAGATGTTTTCAGTACTACATTAGCAACTTTTAATGCTAGAAGAGCCATTTGGGCCGGTATCTTACTGACCAAAACCTAGTCAGAGCCACAAATTCTTATTTTATGGTTAAATAAATAGACTTTTTTGTGGCCTTTAGGCTTTTTTATTTATTAAATCTAGCTTTTTAAATAATCACAATAATTGAATAATAAAAGGGTTATATTTAAAAAAAAATAAAACATTAACTTCTTTCACTTTTTTGTCAGTAGAGCATTCAAGTTCCTTTCAAACTTAAAAATGCATCCGTTTGTCAAAAAAGATCCTCCTACTGCAGCAGATTTACTTGAATTAAAAAAGAAGAAAAGTCAAATTAATCATGAAGTGGCGTGAAGTCAGAAAAAAATAAGGTAAAAAATGCTGTGCCTCACCTCCAAAAAATAGCTTAAAAATATATATTAGATAAAATGATCTTACTTTTGTATTAAAAAATAAAATATTAAGTTTTAGAAATATCTGTTCTATGATTACTTTTGTGTGGTTTTTCTACATTTCTTTGGTTAAAAAAAAGGGTGCAAATTTGAGATTTTCATACAAAAATACAAGAGAAACGCGTGGAACACATGGGGAAATGTCAGGAGTATTGTTGAATTCTAAGGTTGCCAACTATTTTTTAAAGAATTGAATATTCTTGGTCTTTTAACAGAGATGTGTTAAACCTCCAGGTTGTACCTGTGGATGTGGATATTTTCCCAAAAATATTTACAGGAACAGTTGCATCTTCACTGATCATAATTGAATGAATGCTAGAGCTGTTAATTTCTTTTAAAAGAGATTTAATGACTGATAAATACTGTAATGAGAGTGAGTGGGGAACTGGAGAGAAAAAGGTGAACCCTTTAGTCTTTGAGTGACATGCGCGCCAAGCCTCGCAGAGACCCATATCATTCATGTACCGCTTTAGAATGCTGGCAGACCGCCATGTGCGTTGGTGTGCCGAGTCTGTCAAGTTCAGGATCCAGAATTAGATTGACTTCTCCTATAAGAATTGTGGAGTCAGAGTGAACCGAAAATGAGGTGAAGAATCTGTTAAGGAAGAGTCATCAACATTTGGATGGATACTAGCTATGCAAAAGTCATTGTTCTGAACTGACATGTTAATAATCACAAATCTACCTTCTAGGTCAGTAACTGTATCCTTCTGGGTACATTTAATTAAAACAGCAACCCCTTTTTTGTTTAGAGTTGTAACTAGCAGCGTTTAAGAAAACTTATATGGAAATTGTGAGCAGCACAGGAGATGATCAGCTGCTTTAGATAAGTTGGTCTCTTGCAGTAAAGCTATATCTGCTTTTAGATCATTTAGGTGATTTTAAAACTTTCAGCCCCTCTGCCCCAGAGCCAAGTCCACGCACATTCCAGCTAACAATGTTAGTGTTGGACATCACAATAATGCGAGTGTGCCAGTTTGTGCGCGCCCGGTGCGCAAAATAGCATTGTGCAGTTGGGTACATGAACGTATCCTGGCTGTGTGAGCTGCACGTTGTGTGTGTCCTATGTGAGCCTGCCCTAGCGTGTTGACTGCAGGATCGGGTGTGCGTCCCCGTGTGAACGCGCTCCCGTTACGTGCATATGTGATCGAATGCCCTCTTACACTTGCACCCCAAACGGAGACTGGATTTGATAGTGGTTAAAAATATACAATTAAAAATTGACACAAGTTTCATAAAAGAGAAGGTTAAAATAAACTTGGACAGTTGGACCGCACTCCAACACTGCATGAGGGCGGCTGCCTCCAGGATCTCCTCAGTCCGACAGCACCGGCGGGTAGCCACAAACCACCACCAAGGGAGATCTCCAATCCGAACCCTCACCAGGAGTACCTGCTCAGGGCCCCAATACACACAAAACACACCACAACCCAAACACTGATTAAAAGAAAATACAAAAACAGAAGAGATACACCTGAGCAGGAGACCACTAGTTTATAGGCCGAAAACAGGGGGGGGGTCCCCTTACACAATACTACTTATGGCACCCACCAGCTACCGTTAGGATAAAGCGAGGAGGCAGCCACCTCCAGCCAGGTCCGACCACCAAGAGACTAAAATGGGCACAAAACAGTTTAAAAATGGATAAAAGCAAGGGTGTTGAGATTTATTAAAACATTAAAAACAATGACTAAAAACACTAAACAAAACAGCAGTGACAACTCGGCTGAAAAAAAAAAGACAAATAAGTTAGTTCAACCTGGGACAAACACATGTTTACAAACCCTTATGTTACCTCTCATGCCCCAGGGTCAGAACTCATGCCACCACCTGTTAATATAAATACAATATAAAATGTTGCAAACTCAAATGCTTAAAAACTTTAGTAAAAGGACTGAAATGATTAAAAGCTTTAATAAAAAAAAAAGGTCCATATGTCAAGCTCACCCACCAAGGCCAAACCAGGAAACCAGCATCTAGTTGGAACTGCCACAGCTGCTATTTATCAGCCTTGTGAGCCAATCACAGCTCAACAGACAGGTGCTGGCCATGAATATTAACCTATGGAACACCATGAGGGACAAACTACCACCCACAGCCCTGTCTGTCACACATAAATAAATATTTACCGGGGATGTGTTGACTTTAGCTGTTTTACATATAGGGGGGGGGGGGCTAGAAAAAAAAAAAGACGAAAAAACCCAAAACAACAGAGACATGAGAGAGGGGGGGGCAGTTTTCCCGAGATCGGTGGATCTTTGATGTTCCAATATTCCATTTCTTTAAATAAGTTTAGCGGGTGTCATCAGGGCAGCGCTGACGTTCTTAGCGTGCATCTGAAAGTCTTCAGCACAGCCACATGATGATCTCTGGGTCCCGAAAGAGCCGGCAGTCCATGAACAGATTTTCCACGGCGACCACAGTTCGGGATCTGGTGGTGAGGTGTTTCTTCGACAGCAGAAAAAAGGATTTTTCTGTGCCACAGAATTTCCGCTCAGCTCCTTTTGTTTGAAATGGTCGAATTTAGTAACAATCGGTTTTGGACGCTGGTTGTCAGATTTCCTTCCTCCCAGCTGGAAACCCTGTGGAAGGCAGTCTTCTACACCTCGTCCTTTGGAAGCTTCAGCTGGACATCCATGAAGGATTTCACCGTGTCCTCCGGGTCTTCTCTTAGATTACCAGGTTTTCCTCATGCTCCTCGCCCAAAGATCAAGGAGGGTTTCCTGGCTGAAAGAGGAGGCGGCCCCGGTAGAATCTTCGGGACGGCTGCGTTCAGGAGAAGGAGGGGTGGTGCTCGTCTTACCCATAACACAGGTATTGTAATAATTGTCGATGAAGTTCTCCAGATCTTTTAGGCTGTCAAAAGCTTATTTATCTGATCCAATTTTTTTAATTTACTGGATTATTTTAATATGGCGGTAAAATGAAACAAGACCAAAATTTTTGTTCAACTACTTACACGCTGCCAAGTTGAATCACCACACTCGTTGTGTCGGGTCTTGCTGTCCTAAAGCATGACCACTCCCAGAGTGGACCTCTGACTGAACAGAGAGATTTTTTTTAATATATTTTTATTTGTTAGTTTATGTTTGAAGGCTCACAATCTACGTCACATCCTTCGTTCGATCGCGATCGATACAATGAGCATCCCTGATGTAAACAGAGAACTCTCAGCAACTTTGAGAGGAAGGGGGTTGTGGTTACTGCACGCCAATGGTCACACCCAAAACTTAGAGATGAATACCTGATAACCATTGCCGGTCTGTAGAAACTGTTCTAAAAGACCACTGGTAACCCTTTTGAAATAGATTAAAACATGGTTGAATTGGGACTTTAATTAGTATTAAAGATCAATACAAAAATCCATCAAGACACAAGAAACTTACTAAATTATTCACCAGATTGCATGCAAGATTGATTAAACCTGCACTACATTTAATTTTCACCTTATTTTCTGACAGCTCCATCCTGAGGTTTTCTCTCACATTGATGTTGTATGATGCTGACAGACAAAGCTCTGTCACGTGGATCTGGTGAAGAAGCTGTCAAATTAACAGCAAGAGTAAAAAAAGAAGAACTTAGGGGACCAAAGTCAATTCAAACTGAGGTAAAAGTATTAGGTTTGTTTAATTATGAAGAAAGTTTTGTTGCACTGAAATTAATACCAATTTTAAAAAAGGCTTCCTTTTCCGGCCACATTACAGGAATGTCACAGTGAAAAGCACGCCGGTGAATCTTCCACCAGGATCAGAAGTCTGCTTCATGAGAATGAACTTTTTACTTTTTAGCTACATCTCCTTATGCAGTTACTTTCTGTCAGTTTTGAAAGGGAAATATCCGTTTTAAGGCCATTTTTTATTTTTTAATTATCTAGAATAAATATCGTATTTAAGTTTCACAAAGACAACAGTTTTAAATGTAAAACCTTATTTACAAATGTATATTTCTACTAAATGAGACTTTGTGTGGTGAACATCACATTGAAAAAATTATAGTCCTTCCATTTGAAAAAAAGTCTTCATATTTTTGTTTTAAGTGGACACGTTTTTTCATTCTTTCACATTAGCATGTTCGTAGCTAAAATGTGTTAAAAGTCAGTCTGGGTTCATTGTTATTCTGGAGATTGAGTGTTTGTTTCAGAGGGAAGCAGAAGAGTTAGGGTCGCTGTGATTTTCACTTCCTGTTTGGCAGTAAGGTTTTATTTATAGTCTGACTATGTCTGAATAATGTTGGTCAGATTGTCTTTTTCCTAAAGGTCTGCCTTTTTATGTCCAATGAAATACTAAGAAAATAAAGAGCTTGAATGAATGAATGAATGAATGAATGAATGAATGAATGAATGAATGAATGAATGAATGAATGAATGAATGAATGAATGAATGAATGAATGAATGAATGAAGATGAATGTTTTTAAACTTAAAGTTACATTCCAATTATATTTTTGATCTATTATAGTGATCTTTTAATTATGCTTATGCAGTTTTTTTTTTAGCCAAATATAGAAAAATGATCGTTTCTAGGACATACTTTCTGAAGGGCAGCAGTAGTTCACTGAGTTGTGGGCAGAGCTGTTGGCAAGCAGTAAGCCCACCCTACTTCTCGACATTCGTCTGTTTACACTCTCTCCGCTGGATTACAGGGCCTCATAACCCCCAACCTAACTTTATCATTGTAATTGAAATGGCAAGCAACATTGGAGCTATCCAGCTGTACAGTTTTGAGCCAGATGCCAGCTCGGATGAGGAAAACAAAGATGTACATGGATCTAGTTGTCTACAACTGGATGCATCAGAATGGATTGGAACAGGGAGCTTGTGGCTTGCTGTACAGGCTTTACATTACACCTAAAAGGTTATTCAATTGGCATTAATTAAAAATTAATCTGCTCCTGATTCGTACCAATTTAAATAAAGAAATATTCAGAAATGCAATTCTAAGCTTAAGTGTCTTTACACGTCCTCCATCATAAAATAAATGACACAAAAAAAGTTAAAAAAACAAAAATACAATTTTCATCTGAGTGGTTCTGTAAAGTGTTCACAGAAAACGACATGTATTCACAATAAAAAGATAATAAAACACAATAAGCAGAACAGATGTGGATCTTTATCTTTTTTTAAATTTCTGGGTTAGTATGCAACCATCTTCTTCAGTGCATTCACAGCTTTTGTTAAATCCCCCTTATTGTTTATGATTGCTTCATGAAGGCCTTTGACTTGGCGTACCTTTGTTTAAGTTGATAAGAAAATGGTTGTCGCGCTTAGAGGATGCAACATGCAGTGGAAGTGGCCTTTAAAGAATTCCAAGGAGCTGCATTTCTCCTGAAAAATAAAGTTAGCAGGGAAACAAACAGTGTTCGTCCAACCAATATCCTACAGAAACAATGATCCAGCAATAAGTCTTTACGTGGTAAAATTGTGTTTGCTGTGTTCCTTGAATTTATGAACATGCTCAGCAGCAGTATAGTTGCTCCTTTTTCACCATTAGATTCTTTGTATTTGCTACTTTGTAAACAGAACTCAACCTTCTGTCTGGGTAGGTGGCCCTGTCTTGGAACAGACTTTGTTTGTAGTTCCGTATGTAATGAAATTTGAGAGGAACAAGTGCCTTTCATACAAAATGACATTAGTAGGCTCCGGCAACCCCGTGACCCCGAAAGGGAATAAACGGTTAAGAAGATGAATGAATGACAGAACGAGAATCACAGGGGAGAAAGGCTTATTGTCATAGTTTTAGACACTACAGACATTTTAGTATCGGCCCTTTACTAAATCTAACATTAGCATATTTTAAAAAAAAAGGAAAATCAACAATAAATAAAGCAAAATAATGTACCAAATGTTGAGGCCTTAGTTGCAACTGCCTAAATAAGTGGAGACAGTCTTTCTATGAGTGAAAAATGGGCAAACCTGTGCAGGGCACACAGATGGCCCACAGGAAATAGCAAGGTCATAGACTGGTGAACCCATGAAGCAAAATTGTTCATGCACAATCTTTTCTGTGGGTATGCTGGGCTGCAGTACCCATACAGGTGCAAGTGACTCGTACTGTGTTCATACTGGGTATGTGTTGTGGGTTCTTGATATTAGCCCAGGTACCTGCAGTTGGACGAGGCTTGGTGCGAAGTGTTGATGTGGTGTAAATCTTGCAATTCTTGCTCCAGGCTTTTTCTTTCACAGCTCTACAGTAATATAATTCTAATATATATGACTTGGTGTCATATCATTCCAGCTGGGTACGAACCACATTTTCTTCTCCATGATCAATTTTCAAACAGTTGGCACTTACATGAATTAAAAGGAAGCCATCCACGCATCACTATCAAATCTGAGTCCCTGATTAGTCAAAGTTCAACTGGTTTAACTTTCAACAGACTTTCAATTGCCATGTTTTTTGTACGTAGAGCCTGAAAATGGATGTAAAAATATGCATAGCTATGTGAGAACTTGAGAGTTTTGGATGCAGAAGCTCAAAACTCACATTCACGTGCATTCCCATAGACTTTTCATTGGAAGTGGTCACTTAAACGTGTGTTGCTGAGACTGTAACTTAAGGCTTTAGGCAGAAAATTCATATAGTCAACAATAACCATTGAAGGTGGGGTGTTTAAGGTGTCTTCTACATAATAAACGCTTTGGAAAATGGAATTTCACTGTCTTTCATTTAGTAAACACTAGCTCTTTAGACCTAAATGCAATAACAAAGGTCAGTAAACCTTAAAAGGCTTTATCAGAAATTTGGAAACCATGCAGAAAAATTGTTGACAGAAAGCAGCTTAACAGAAAAAAATAAAAAAAAATAACCTGATGAAGCAAGTTAAACCCATCTATCCATTTTTTCTAACCTGCTGTATCCCTTATGAGGTCACGTGCGTGATTTCCAGAACCTGTCTTAGCAAAGGCGAGGTACACCTTGAATATGTTGCCTGTCTGTTGCAGTGCGCTACTTAAATCAATAGATCAAAGGGCCTATATCATGCTATTCTTAAGCCTTTCAGAGTAAATATCTAAAGCTTTATTTTCTGGAGCTCCTTTTCCTACCCGGAAGTAAGGCACCTCAATCTCTGAGATACCGCAAGGCCTCCTTGTGGTTGCCACCCATTTTATGACGTCAACGTAGAGCCGACCTCAGCAGCGTGTCCACGTTTCACCTACAAAAACAAACAACATCCAAAATCCTGCCAGCACCGCACTGTTAGCCTGGGGCAGGGCTGGCAGTGCACACTCTTCCTCGAGGGGCTGTTCCCCTCTTGTCTACATAACAAAGTGAGATCCTACTCGTTTTCCTGGATGGGGAGGACCTGGTGCTCAGGGAACAGAGTTTTTGAGGAATTCTCAGAGATGGGTGATTGGAGCAACATTAGGGTTGTTTTGTGGGAGGAGTTAAAATTATAATACACTTAAAAGGTCAAAAGGTTGGTTTTAGGCCCTTTAAAATATGGAAAGCAGATGTGGTGAATAAAGATTACAGTAGGTGTGAGACTAAACTATCACAAAGGGAGATAACTCAATAAGAAAGCCATTACAAAAACCTAAAATACAAAATGTGAGGAAAAGAAAACCAATAAAACAGATCATATTTTAAATGAGAGGGGTTGGTTTAGTAAAACACATATCACATGGTCATTTCAAGTGAAAATTGTAACTAATCTGCTTTTTTGAGTCCTTGTTTTTGGTTTACATATAAGCATTGTTCATGCAAACATCTTCATGCACTTTTGACAGGAAATCAAACCTGCCATCAAATAAAATGTTAGCTTCATTGCACAGAAAGTGAACATGAATACTTTCCCTTCAGATAATTCCCTTCTGCTCAAGCTGAACATAAACTGCAGCAGCGTAACACTGCACTGAGGAAAACGGGGTGAGTTTGCACCACCACTGACAGTGTGAACTCAGCATTTGGCAGTGATGAAAGAGAATTGCTCTTTGAGCGCAGCTGTAGCCACTTTACCCAACGTGGAGAGCTGTATGCTTCATTTAATGATTTTCCAGGCTCTGACAAATGTAGTAACTATTTTATGAGAAGCAGTATATTACTGTGCTGAGTCCAAAAGCATTTACTGACAAATCTCTGCAGCAGTCTGCATTTTCTGTGCTGTGGAGCTGCCTAAAAGCTTCTGCAAAAACTACATCTCATCATTAGCACATTATGTCAAAGTGTAAAGTGGATATTGCAAAACAAATTCCCTTGGGAATAGAGACAATATTTTCCTTACTGTTGTGCCTTCTGTTTTACACTCTAATTATGCAATCTGCACACAAACAGCAGCTTTTACCTCTCCTGCCGTTCACAGATAATCTTTGCCTTATAGAGCCAAAAAAAAGGAAAACATCAATGAGGACAGAATCGAGAATAATGTATGTAAAGTGTTGCTTGGAAGGAAGAGGTGAGACGGGAGCCCTGAGGAAGCATTTCTAAAGCTGAGGATCCAGTGGCTGCCAAGTGCTTTGAGCTGGTAAATATTAGGAGTTAATTTTGTCAGAAAAAGACAGCTGTAACCCATGTGTGCTGCTGCTGTTAATCACAGTGTAATTGCCTTTCCAAGTCTCCACTTGCCATATTTGAACTGCAGCACAAGCCACAAAGATCCAAACGTTAAATTGATGGTTTCATGTTTTTGCTGGCAAACAAAACGAGACATTGGGGGAGAGACTTTTAATTCTGCAAGTTGGACTTTGTGGAACGGAAAGGAACTCTGGGAGGTGGAAGTCCATGTTGTCAGTTATTTAATCTCATCTGAGTTGGTAGAAGTTCAAAGGTCAGCTTCTCTGTTGTTCTAACAACAGTTAAGATATGATATTGACAACTTTTTAAAACTTTGACTTCATTAAGCATCAGCCAATACTCCAGAAGGTCTTGATAGATAATGGGAACACCAAGCATAATTGTTGCTTGTTGTATTTTCCGCACTATATGGCCAGTTAAAAACTTAGATTTTTTTTAAATATGGAGCACCATAGACATGGATGAACTCTGGTTGTGCTTACTGAAGTTGAAGTAATTTTGAGGTACAAGGTGCTCTGTCAAAATTTCAGTTTTTATTTTTACGTGTTGTAAAAAAAGGTTGTCTGTTATTGTTAGTATGCTAATGTGTAGCGGTGTGGGACTGTGTTTTTTATGTGTTACTAACAAGGTTGGGAGTTAGCATGGTCACAGTAACGCTTGTTTTAGCGGTATCAGTCTGTTTTTTTACGTGTTGCAAACAGGGTTGGGTGTTATTTTAAACACGCTAACGCGGCTAACTTGCAGCTGTTCTAGAAGTTTCTTTTGTTATTTTTTTATGTGTCACTAACAAGGTTGGGAAATAGCAGTATTGGGAATACACTAACATGGCTAACACTTTTGACAAGGCTAAAGTGTTGCATGTTACAAGCAAGTTCTAAGGTACTGTGAAGCCTGTTTATAAAGTCTGCCTGACTGACAGACTTATCTCTTGTCTTGTTTCATGCGCCTTTTAGCTAGTTGCGCCTTATACTGTATATGACATAAGTTTGAAAATAGACTGCACCTTATAATCTGGTATGCTCTAAAGCACTGAAAATTATTGTTTATTATTGGGGTTGACTTACAGAATGAGAATAAGTTTACATGTTCATTGTAGTCTTCTTTAAGTTTCTGTAGCTAAAGTTTCTGTAGCTCAAGATTTGAATTGTTTTGTAAATATATGTATTTATTTAATTTGCATCTTAAAGTGATTGTACTGTCACAGTTCAACGGTTTCTCCAATAAAGCAGTCTAAAAAAAAGTATATATATGGAAGCGATTGTGTAGCATAATTAAATATAAAAGTCAAAACCATGCTTCTCATATTCAAAATGAAGCTGCATTTTCTTCCTCAACACTGCTTATTCTGTCACTTAATTAAAATGATAATGAAAAGGGCATTTGACATTTCATTTTCAAAAAGTTCTCTGGTAGATGTGTAGCAAAATTCATTTAGAAATGTTTAATTTGACTATTAAAACGGATTAACAGAAATGCTGTCATAGTTCGTAGGCATGGCAGACCCAGATGCTGGAACCCGGAAGGAAAACACAGGTGGGTAGGAAGGTAAGTAATGAATTTATTTTCAGATGTGGATTGTAGTCTTGGCGTGATGAAGGATCCTGGCTTGAATGAGTATTGGACGATCGTGCTTCTATTTTGTCTCGCACTTGGTTTATATTCACTTCAGTTATTAATCATCAAAGCTTTTTCTCTGGGGTAAGGGTGCCAAAGAAAGGGGAGAAAAGGGGGTTAAGGAAGTTGGAGGATGATCACAGAAGTAAGGGGGTGTAGAATCACAAAGCAACAAAATGCTGGAAGTTTAGCAATGACCCTCCAACACCCGCATGGTAGATAGAGAAAATACACCGGGCAATCACATCAGCCACCCAGACCAGAGCCAGCAGGACCACCAAAGGGACCTCCAATGCCAGACAGCAGAGAGACACAGGAGCACGAAGGGTGTAAGCTCTCGCCCAACCGGAAGAATAGCCCTCCCCAGCCTCAGACAAACTGGCCACCACCACCCAGGAGTTCTGACCCGCCACAGGAGACCCCAAAAGGGAGCACACCCCCACCCAGGAGGATGGCACCCAAGAGAAGTGAGGGTCCCCTAACAGCATTGTAAACATGGCCAGGATCCCACTGAATTTTGGAGAGGGAAAAGAACCAAAACCCGCACCACAGGAACACAGACACCCCCAGGCTCAGATGTTATAAGATTCCTGGCTTAAAGTCTTCCCAGAGAACTCAGCCCCTCTCCCTAAGTGAAGAGAGGGCAACCGGACCCAGGAAGCCAACACCCAAGGGGCACGGCCATCACTGCTGAGGGGGTCTGGTTCCCCCTCCACCAGGGATGGGGTAGGGGACGGAGGAACAAAAGTCCAACCTTTCTTGTTTAATGTATAAGTCTCTGTATGTGTTTATGTGTATAAATGAGTGTATATTGTTGTGGTGTAAAGAGTGTGTGTAATAAAGAGTGCAATTAAAATTGTCGGGTAGGGCACTGAGAGGACATATACTTGCTGGCAGTGATGTCCAAGCACACCCCCTATCAAGGGTCCTATAAGTTTAAGTGCAATTAAAAACCAAGAAGGGAGTGGCCCGAATCCAAACAGCAATGGGAAGTGGACCACTGCCATATTATCCTAATTAATGGTCGTATGCGGAAGGACGTTAGGTCTGGGAGAGCTTCCAGACTGACCGCCGAATGCAATAGGCTTCTAAGTTGCGATCAATCCATCTGAAACATATGTTGGTTGGTTTGTTAACCTAGATCTTGATGTTATGCAGTTATGCGGTCTTATTTCTTCCTTCTTGTGGCCTGCCATCAATTCCGCCCTTAAAACAAAGCTTGATTTTGGTCACCATGTCGCAGAATATGTTTTGAGTAGGCACACTTTCTTGTAATACCAGTCTTCATCAGTAACTGTCATGTCCTAAACATTTATAGAACATTTTCATTGGTCCTCTTACTAGTCCAGGTATAGTTGTAATGCATTTCCACACTTTAATAAGTTTTTTAAGCCAACTTTACACTTAGGGTGTGTCCGAATTCCTTCACTACACTGTACACCATATATATTTTTTTGTTTTTTGATAAATCATCAGTGTTTTCATCATCAGAAGTGTTTCATCATCAGAAATCCACAGTGGATTTATAAATAGTCCTTATAAATCACTCATATCGATTACATTTGCACTTCAGTAGCCGCGGTTACATGGGCAATATATCCTGATCGGATCAATGGTCGGATTAGAATTCAACCCTGTACATGGGTCCTGAAAAACTTTTTCCGATTAGAAAAAACGTTCACATGGGTCTCAATTTCGGTCAGAATTAATCATTTGGGCATAAGCAGTAGTGTTGAAAATACCGGAAGCGGAAATGAATCCCGATGTAAACAAGATGTACATATATTTAGCAGCTCCGTAATATGCAAGATGATCTTTTAAACATGCTTTTATTACTGTTGTGGTTATTATGAATCGCATGTTTGCTCATCATTTTATTTTTAATCCATGTGGTCAGTGCTTTTTTGTGGCAGATCGAAGCCGTAAGAAGCGTTAGGAGAAGGCTAACACGCGTTAACAACATTAGCCTTGTTTGATGAACACAAAATCAATGCGGGAAATGCCTCAATCTGCATCTTGGCTGCACGTAAATCTGTGGCAATATCATCAGCCTTTATTTTGTCGGAACACGACTGGAAATACAAATCCACGTGATTGTGTGAACGATTTCTAAGGACCGAGCAACATTTCTGCTTGAAAAGCTCACACACCGCACCAAAGCCGCTGAGTGAGCTGGCGGCCCGAGCTCTGCTCGGAGACGGGAGACATGGTTCTCCCGAATTCGGTTGCTCGTTCACATAGAGCTGTGGGACGGATGGCAGTCCGAAGCTTCCCACACGTAACAAAGCATCCTCCCCTCCCCTCAAACACAAAATGTGTTAAGTCCGGCTTCTCTACTCAGAGACACGGTTCGCTCCGTCCACCGGCAGCCTGTCCGGACCCTGCAACCCTACTAAATAATTCCACCAACCTCATTAAAACACCACATTCAACACCTTAAGTAAAGATTAACTCAAATAAAATGTCAAACACAGGTGGGCGGGGAAAACGCAGGCACATGAGAATCGTTTAACAGCTGGAGGCTGGGTGCACATCCAAGTCATCAAAAAAAATGTTCCCCTCTATTCTGTTAAACTCCCCGCTGGACGGATTTACCTCCCAAGTGACAGTATTGTAACTGAGAAGATTTGGTAATTTTTCAAAATAAAATATCTTTCAAGATTAAAGATAGTTTAGACTCATAATAAAACAATCTAAAAACCTCCAAATTGACGCGAAACCCGCCCATATCTAATTTTCTCCGCAAAATCAAAATTAAACCCAGGATGGAAAACCACATAATCTGGCTACACTGCTGGTAGAGGCGTTTACTTGTTTGGCTCCTCTGTGACACACAGACACAGTGATTGTATCAATTACGTGACTTTTCCTGAAGTGTTATGCGCACCAACATGGGGTTTCACGTCATGAGCTCGACATGTGAGCTGACGCATCGGTGTTGCCAGACCCATCACTAGCATTTGCCATTTTTTGGGGTGTCCAAATCTACAAATTCAGAATCCAATGCCCTAGAAAATTTCCCAGGAGTCTCTGCAAAAAAATAGTGTACATTGATACTGGATAGATCAGTGAATATAAATCACAATGCATTGCATCTGAATTATCATTTCAGTCATTTGAAAAACGTGTTTAAGTTATTTGAGTTATAAATAGTCTTTGTAAAATGTTTGTGTTTTTTAGGTTTGTATTTCAGGAAACAGGCAATGTTATATTCAGTTTTTTTTTAAATATATTTTTTTTATTTAATTAAAATCCAGAGCACTAGATAGTCTCGCACTTTTTAGCCTTTTACGGGTTAGTTAGGGAAAAGAGACAATTTGAACATGGCCTTAGTTTTTTAGCTTATTTAGCTAATTTGTTTTATATTAGCATAACCTTTAGATTTTAATCCAGCTTTAAAATCCCCACAGCTTTTATGCTGTTTTTAAAGTTACACTACAAATCCAAAATTTGAAGTCAAATGAATAATATTGATTAACTTTTTTTCTTCTACCCATTTTTGTTTAATATACCCTGAAACTGCTGCTGAGCAAGCAGGTAAGAGGTGAGGGCATCTTGTGTTGGACAGATTTTACTGTTGCAATAGGAGTTTATGAATCTTCAGACAAACAAAGTGGGTATTTGTATAAACCCCATTAGTATTTCAGGCTAAGCGTTATTTACAATAATTAGGTTTATATGCATTTCTTGTTTGACTGGATGGAGAAAAAAGAGGGAAAGAGTCGGATGATATAGATGAGGGTTGAGGGGTTAAGATGGGGGAGATAGGGGGGGGGGCAGTTGATAATAGACAACATGTAGCGTCAGAAGTAAATTTCATAACTTAGTTCTCCCATCACATGCACTTACACTAACAAATAGCATGCACAACACTACAGTACAGACCAAAAGTTTGGACACACCTCCCCATTCATTTGAATGAGAAGGTGTGTCCAAACTTTTGCTCTGCACTGCATTTACAGGTTTTAAGTATATTCACACATTGATGTTAGAAGAATTATCTTACAGGGCGTACTAAGTCTTAACTGTAATTTTTTTTTTATGCTTGTGTGTTAACTAAGATTTTTCTTTTAGCTACGCAAAGGGCAGTAAAGATGATAGATTTCGATCTTTTCTCTATACTGATCCGCTCATCTCACCAAGTACACAGAGCGAAAGAGTAGCTGTGATGGGGGTGTCAAACCAGGTTGACAGATCTACACACACCACGTGCCAAAACAATTTTGGCATGTTATTTCTGTTTTTTAGTCCCCCCCCCCCTTCAAAAAAAAAAAAAAAAGAAAAAAATAATTGCACAATATCAGTTTCTCGAATGACTTGCAGACGTGTTTGAGTCAACTTTATTATTAAAGTAAAAATATGTCTGCTTTTTTATTTTATTCTGTAAAATAAATGCACTTTACAATTATGGTGGCAAATTTCTCCACTCTATAAATATTAAGGCATGACAAAAAAGAACAACAAAAAAGACATGGAGCTGGTTTCATTCTGCTTCTTTCAACAAACAGCTTTCCCCTTTTGTGTCCAAATTTTCTTTGCCTGAAATGAACACTGCTTTTTCCCCCTGCAGTTGAGGTGCAAGAAAAGAAGTCCACAGTCCTGCATGAAATTAAAAAGCCATGAGTTGTCATTAAAGCCCCCCTGAGGTAGGAAGACATTTTATGAAGAGAGGAAGAAGTATGACTAAAACGTTGTGATTTTTTTTCTACAACTAAAGCAGCTTCTGTTTTTATAGACAAAATAAAATCTGTTTTATTTCCATATGCAGTACTACTGAACATTTAAATAAGCTTAGACTGAGGTGAAATGAACTATCAAACTGTGAAATGAATGGAGAGGAAAAGCAAGAGGGAGAGAAGTGAGAACACTGAGAAATCTGTTATGCTGAGGGTTTGTGCAGGAGAGGGCCCGAGCTGTGAATGCAGTGGAATGACAGGCAGGGATTAAAAGGGAGGCGGTGCCATTGTAAGCTAGCTGTTCCAGGGAACTGAAATGACATTTGAACACAGTTTGCTGACAAGAGAAACCAGAGCTGCTGCAGTCCTGCTCAGGCTGCTTGTCTCCCCATGATCTCCCCCTCCATGAGAACCTGTGGAAGTCTGAACCGCTGCATTAGCTGCCACCACAGAAACACTTTTCTTTCAGCTTTTCCCTTCATGGGTCGCCACAGCGAATCAGCTTCCTCCATCTAACCTTGTTTTTCTGCATCCTCTACTCAAACCTGCATTCCTCTCCTTTCCAGGACAAACCTCCAACTCTCTAGCTTCTCCTCCACATGTTCCTCTCTATTCTCCACCTGTTCCCTGCTCTCACAACAAATCACAATGTGGTCTGCAGACATCATAGTCCATGGTGATTCCTGTCTAACCTCATTTGTCATCCTGTTCGTCACCATTGCAAACAGGGAAGGGCTCAGAGCTGATCCCTGATGTAATTCCACCTGCACCTTGAACTCCTCTGTCACCCCTACAGCACATCTCACCAATATCTAACAGCCCTGATACATGTCCTGCACTGCTCTAACGTACTTTTAAGCCACTCCAAACTTCCTCATACAATACCACAGTTCTTCTCTGGGCATCCTGTCATAAACTTTCTCCAGATTTACAAAGACACAATGCAAGTCTCTCTGACCTTGTCTGTACTTCTCTCTCAACATCCTTCACTTCTGCTGATAGTCTAGCTTCAGCTAGTCTTTACCATAACTTCATTGTATTGCTCATCAGCTTTATTCCTCTGTAATTGCCACAACTCGGCACATCTGCCCTATTTTTAAAAATGGACACCATAGCACTTCTCCATTCCTCAGGCATCTTCTCACCACCTAAGATCCTGTTGAACAGCCCGGTCAAAAACTCCATTGCCATCTCTCCTAGAAACTTCCATACCTCCACAGGTATATCATCAGGACCATGCAAGTGTCTTTTCCCTCTTCATCCTCTTCAATGCCTCACTCACTTCACTTTTACTAATCTTTATTAATTCCTGCTCCACAACAGTCACCAGTTGTATTCTTTGTTCTCTCATTTTCTTCATTCATCAACTCCATTACCATCTAAATTGTATAGGTCGGACTCTGCCTCTTTACTACCCAATCTAGCATACAACTCATCATAATCCCTTTGTTTGGGCCACCTAATGTTGCATCCCCCTGTACTCCTGTCCACTCTCCCCAGTCCTTTCAGTGTCCTACTTTTTTATTTATTTTATTTTTTTTTAGATTCATTTATTTGAATAGGGGGGACAGCGCATATTAATAAACATTTCTGTCAATATGCCAGAGTTAGCCAAAGGGCTATTTTTCATCTGCAGTCCCTGGGAAGATGTTAAAAATCACCCTAAAATATTAAAGTAAAATTACATATTTACATAACATTACATATATATATTAAACAATCTAAGAAGATGACTTCTTCTTAGCTAGCCTCTTACACTTCTGCACCTCCTCATTCCACTACCAAGTCTCATTGTCAACTTTCTATCCTGATGACACACCAAGTACAGTCCTACCTGTCTCCCTGATCATATTAACTGTAGTTATCCAGTCATCTGGGAGTACCTACTGACCACCCAGAGCCTGTTTCAGCTGCTTCTTAAAAGTCATGCAACATTCTTCCTTTTTCAGCTTCTGCCAGTTTGTTTTTTTCTCTGCCTTTGCCTTTTCTTTCTTCATCTTCTTCATCACCAGAGTCCTCCTACACACCACCATCCTACACTGTCTGGAAACACCCTCACCTACCACTACTTTGCAGTCACTGATCTCCTTCAGATTACACCTTCTACACAAGATTTAGCCTGTGTTCTTCTACCTACACTCTTGTAGGTCTCCCTATGTTCCTGCCTGTTTTCAAAGAGTGTATTCGCTATAGCCATTGCCAGCATTAAACATCACACCTTCCATTTCTATCTTCAGAATCATCACTCTGAAACCATTTTTACCTCCACAACGTTCATAACAAACTCCACGTTTAAGAAAACTCTTACTCCATTTATTTTCCCATCTCCACCATGATGGGACAACTTGAACCCAGCTCCTCAGCTTTTAGCCTTGCTACCTTTTCCACCTGAACTCCTGGACACACAGTATGTCTATCTTCCTCCTCTGCATCATGTCAACTTACTCTCTACCTTTTTCTGTATTTGTTCCAACGTTCAAAGTCCCTTCTCTCAGTCCATCACTCATGACTTTCCTTTTCTCTCTCTGTCTTCAAACGTGCTTTCCTCCTCTCCTCCTTCTTCGATCGACAGTAGTTCCATTTCCACCTTCACCCTTTAGTGGAATTGCACCGATGGTGGGCATTTTTAATCCTGTACCCAAAGTTCAGGGGGTTGAAAGAAAATAGAACCTGAGCTCTTTTCGGCTACTGCTGGGTGAAGGCGGGTACAGGGTAGACTGTCGCAGGCCCCATGGAGCTGGAGTGATCGCGCTCAGCGGCTCCTGGAACGCAAGCTTGCAGCCAGAAAGAGAGCCATTGCGGGATGGGGAGGCGGCCTGCTCGGGCCTCCCGAACTTCGAAATTTTTATCGAGACAGTAATAGAAAAGTTCCCCTGATTTTTATCTTGTTTTTATTTTTGCCCTCTTGAGTTATGCAAGACAGCAAGCTTTCAAACTCGGTCAGAGAGACAGAAACACCACAGAAACCGCCATCTTTCAGACACAGCAGCAACAAAGAACACCGCACTTGGAGAATCTCTAAATTATCTCATGAATCCAAACATGGAAACATGATTATCTGTGTGTTTGTAGAGCTCTTAAAATAAATAAACCTGATCTCAGAACATCACCTGTGTCTCCCATGCATTGTGATTGATATAAACAGACACCGCTCCATGTAGCGATCAGGCTAAAAGCAATAGCTGGTAGCTCCTCCCACATGCAGCAGAGGAGTCAAGCTTGAAGGAATTCATCTTTGGACGGGTGGCGAGCAAAGAATTTGCTATGTGGCAAAGGATAGGCGGCCTACGCAAGTTTGTCGAGCAAATCACGTTCGGTGTTAATGCAGCTTAAGGCTTTGACGTGTGGCGAAATAAAAAAGATTATGAATAAAAGGTAGTTTTTCTCAAAAATTAAATAAATCATTGATTTTGATTCAATTTGATGTGAGGGTTGTGCCGTTTAGTGTGTTTTTAGTCATGTTTTTGGTCATGTTTTGAGTTGTTTTAAGTCAGTCACATTATGTTAACAATCGACCACAGCTGTTTTCATTCTGTTACCTGTCCTCAGACTGTAAATTTCTGGTTTTCATGTGGTCATTGACAGGTCATCTTTTGTTGCTTAATCTATTATTTAGACCACTAAGCCTGGTCTCCTGCATAGTAGGTCCTACACCACCAGTTCCTCACACACTATTTATAAATATCTGGATGTACTATATCTGTTTTTCATTTTACATTAAGGCCTGGTATCTAGTTGACTCTTTTACATTCTTGATGTTATTCAGTTTTTAGCCGTTAAAAATATTTTAAATTGTGAAATCTGGCTTCGGGTTGATTTTGTTTGCTCTTGTTTGAGCTCTGGTCAAACAAATTACTATTTTGCATTTTGAGGCCATCAGACAGCCTTTATTCCGTGAGTTTTTTACTTTTACAGCATCACCGTTTTGCTGTCATATCTTTAAATGTTTTTTCTTTTCTTTTCATTTTTCAATGTAAAATGATTGTTTCCAGTCTCTCAGTCTTCCAGATTATTGGAAAAAAAATCTTAATTAGTCAGAACACATTTAGGTTTTTTCTGTTTTTATAGAGGTTTGGAGTTTTTTTTTTTTTTTGTAAGCCTGATGTTTATGATTTGCAGTTCTTTCCAGACACAGTTCCTGCATTTGGTTTAACCCCCCAATCAAGTATGCAATTGCTTTATAGTTAGGTACTCATGTGGTTGGTTGAACCTGTACTTACTTGAATGTGGGGTTAACAGTTCATCAAGTTAGCCAATTAATGAGTGAAAATCCCAAAGCAGCATGTGGTCTTTTATTTCTGCAGGCAGAGGTGGCTCTGCTACTGGTTTCTTTGCACAGGATCATGGAGCTTTGTCCCCTGGCAGATTAGGAAATACTAATACCTGTTACTTCCTGTTGTGCTGGCCCTGAAATTTTTTTAAGGACTTTGATCCCAGAGCTCTCCAAACAACAGAAATTCAAGTAGACTCCTAAAAGTATGTGTACACCACCCATGGAAATGCGTTTTCAAGCTCCCACTTGCTATAAATAGTCTATTTAAATGCTCGTTTTGGGATTCCAGTTCAAGTTCCACTACACAAGTTTCTGCCAACGTTTTCGGACTTAACATACAAAATGCATAGATAATGAATGCAAGTTGAAAAGTTAAACCAGTTTAAACTTTGACCAAACGGGGACTCAGATTTGGTAGTGATGGACGGATGATGTAACCTTTAATTTACGGAAGTGCCAAAAGTGATCATGGAGGAGAAATTAATAATTCTGATTTATGCCCAGCCAAAATTACAAAATACAAAGTCTTTTGTGAATCGGACTAGAGCTGAGAAAGAAAAGGTCTGGAGCAAGATTAGTGAGATTTGCACTGCTTTGATATTTTGCACCAAGCCTCTTCCAACTGTAGGTGGCGGACATGCGCTAGTAGTCAGTAGAAAAGAAGATAACGCTCCCCACTGCTTGTCCAGTGTGAACACTATGGGCTAAGCACTCATCCAAAAATGCACATCAAGAATATGTGTGAACGTAGCATAACAGGTAAAGCACAGATTTAGCCTTGACAGTTGTTGAGCTTTGGGTGTTTATTGGACATTTAGATGGATTTTGGATTAAAACACAGTCGTTCAATAACACATAACCCTCATGCGTGCTACAAACCCATGGCATGCTTTTTAACGTTTTTAAGTTGATCAATTTACGATTACCTGGATGTTGGAGAGAATAAATTCAGGATGGACATTTACCAGACACACTAACCCCTGTCACACACAACATCAAACAGGTACTGCATGTGGGGATAAAAGAGCACTTCCAATGATCCATTGATTCCCATTGGTTTGGCGAAGAGGGGATTTATTGACTGGCACAGTAAATTCAAGGCTTACTCGCTGTCAACACAACCCGAAAGGCGGTGCCAGGTCACTACACATAATTCCCCTGCAGAGCTGCTGTCTGTGATGAGCAATGCTCATAGTGGCTGTGTGTCTGCTGAAAGGTCTGTCATTACAACTGTACCCTAGAGCAAGGCAGCTAGATCTGATCCAAATAAGATCCAATCCAACTAAAACATGCCCCACCATAAACCTGCTTATCAGGATTATGAATTGGGTTAGTTTGTCACACGTACCACATCTTGAGAAAAGAAATCCTATAATAAGAACTCAATATTATTTTTTTACACTATTTGGCACAGTTTTTAGTACAAAAATTAAATATTTGGGAAGAAAAACAGTAGAAACGAGTTAAGTCTTTAATAAGTCTATATGATGCAGTCTGTATCTTTATGTTAATTAATCTGGACATGTTTGGGCATGAACAGGATAGCAAGATGTTTTTCAGCTATCAACCAACTTTTTAGCTGGATATCAGCCAGGAGAAATGGAGGAACCCCCCCTGGCTGGAGTCCTGTTAATTAACCGTTGCAAGTTCCCACCTAAAGTTTTGCGGTTTAATCGCAAATTGTTTACAAAATTTGCATTCCAAAGTTAATGCATCTCCAACCACATTGTTCACCTTTCGTTATTTCTCTTCAGTGGCTGCCACAGGTGCATTTTGCAGAGATCTTTATGCAAGATGCCCCTTCTGGAACAACCCTGTATTTTTACGGGTTAAGAATGGGCATGGTGGGCCCCAGACATAAACCCCCTTCTGGCTACATAGTTAGGCAGTAGCTTGAAGGGTCTTGCCCAGAGACCCAACAAGATGAAGCTCATCACACCCCTTGATTTCCCATGTGCCAGTGCTCCTCTTGATCAACTGATCACAACAGGTTGATGAATCATGCTATTACATCTGCCAATCTGATGGACGAAATCTGGGTTTGGTGGTTAACACGAGACATTTCGGACTCCTTTGTACCGAGTGAAAAATTCGCTGGAGGAGGATTTATGGTATGGGGTTGTTTTTTAGGACTTGGGCTTGGCCCCTATAGTTCCAGTGAGAGGAACTTTAAATGCTTCAGGATTCCAAAACCTTTTGCACAATCCCATGCTCCCAACGTTGTGGAAACAGTTTGAAGCGTGCCCCTTCCTTTGCCAACATGAATCATAGCACAAAGCAAGGTCCATAAAGTCATGGATGACAGAGTCTGGTGTGGATGAACTTGACTGTCCTCCACAGAGTCCCAACAGAACACCCTTTGGGATGAATTTTAGTGGAGACTGAGAGCCAGGCCTTCTCGACGAACATCAGTGTGTTATCTCACCAATGCGCTATTGTAAGAAAGGTCAATATTTCCTATAAACACACTGCTTAACTTTGTGGACAGCCTTCCCAGAAGAGTTGAAGCTGTAATAGCTGCAAAAGGTGGAACGAAATCATTTTGAACTGGGATGGCACTTCAGTTCATATGTGAGTCAAGGCAGATGAGCCAATACTTTTGGTAATACAGTATATGTGCTACTTAAACTCAGTATCCAAGTGAAACGGGATAACGGGAACCCAGGTGCAGAGAGAGAAATCAGGCTGAGACTCGGGAATGCCCTAAGAAGTTATTTAACATATATCAAAAAAACGCCACAAGGTGGGAACAATAAAACAAAAAGCCTAAAAAGAGAGGAAACTGCAAAGAGTAAAAAAAAAAAAACTAGCAAAGCACAGAGCAAAGTCAAAAACCCAAATGACAAGCAGACCTCAGGGTAAGCTGAGCAGGAAAGCTGCAGAAATAACAGGGACTTCAACAAATAGCCTTGATTACACAGTGCAGGCAGCTGTGCACTCCTCCACAGAGAGCCACAGGTAGAGGAGGGAGGAAACATCCAGGAGGAGTGACAGCTGACCTGCAAAACACAGTGTGGTAGAACAAGAAGGAAAAGCACTAAACTGTGCCACCAAACACTAAAGAGCTGAAAGCACAACTTTCAGCAAATCGTAAAAAAACAAAAATACAAAATAAAATACAAAATGTGATTTATACAAAACAACTTTGCAACAAAGATATGACTAGATTATTCTGCTGGCTACTTTTCCCTGACAGTTTGTTTTTGTTTCACCATGGAAATACACCCATGCATTGACTGGAGCTGAATCTCATCCATTTGCACTGTCTCCAGGGTGCCATGTTTGACTGCAGACTTACATAACCTCGTAAGCTCAGGCTGTGATTCACAAGTCTTTGTCCACAGCTTCTTTCACTTAACTGCTTTCATGTGAAATGGCATTTAAAAGAAGCATTTTTTTTCTCATTTTAAGTTGTTTAATATAACAAATTACACATATGAACTGTTGGATGTAAACAGAATACACACCTGTTTTCTATGGCGAGTATGGAAATCCAAATGAATCTTATCACCTTGTGCTTCTTTCTCGCTCACACACAAATCAATCAGCGACGATTCTCCCACCCATCCTCTCCACCCCTGTGCCGATAGATCTATTATTAACTAGAGCTCCTGGCTGTACGCTAAATTTGTTTCATAAACTTCCCTAAACTCAAGAGAGGGATCAATAAGGTTGCAGCGGCTGTAGTGATACTCTAATTTAGCTCTTTGAAAATGCATAATGTGGGGGGGCTGACCCTGAGCGCAAATGTTCCTCCTGACGCAACACAGACTTCCAGTCAGAAATTTTTTAAGGGAAGAACACAAGAAGGTTTCGAGCAAATGTTTGACTCTGGCAGGTTTTCTGGAGCTAATCTTTACATAAAACAGCTTGATGTTTGCCTGAAGTGGATTTAAATAGGTCCAGTCTCAACAGCTCTGGAGTGTGTTGCATGCAACTCTGACAGCACTTAAGCTACCTATACTCTGCCCTCTGCAACACGTGTTCAGGCAATAAGAAAGTCTTTGTAAGTGCACATATACACGTGTTTCAGGCTACAAAACTCTCGGGTTCACACATAGATACTCATTTTAAGACATGCTTCCATTTAACACGCGTTAAAAGTTAACCTAGGTCAAACTTTAATAAATCAGGGACTTGGATTTAGTAGTGACTTATAGCTTATAGTAGTGATGTCCTTTGTAATTCATGGAAGTGTTAACCATTTGAAATGGATTTTGGAGGAACAAATAATTTATATGGTTTGTGCCCGGTTGTAATTATCTGACATTAGGTCTTTCATATATCAGAATAGAGCTGTGAATGAAAAAAGCCTGGAGCAAGATTTACCATCACTTCAACATTTTGCACCAAGCCTTTTCCGTCTGTAGGTGGTGGACATGCACTAGTATCCGATAGTGACATCTTTTGATTTTAGCGCGTTCCTAAACATGCATCACACGCCCAGACTGCACATTATATCTCTTGTCAATGAAAAAAATCCAACACGATCCAGGATACCTTTCTGACATAGGCCGCCTTTACACTGCATGTTTCAAGTGACCCAATTCCGATTTTTTCCTCTCACGTGGCACAGATCGGATATGACCGGTGAACGTGTAAGCAGGACAAAAGCGCATGGATTCCGTTTTTCTCAGATCGATACAGGCCTCTCTCTTATGTGGAAATAAATCGGAAACGAATCGGATACATGCATTTGCGTCTGCCATCTAAGCAGACTAATCGGATATTCCCCAGTAAATGCGAGTCGTACGTCAGTGAAGTCAATTCAGGACACCACCAACTGAGATCACATGACTTATTAAGGTGCTTTTGTGCGCTGATTTTGCTGTCAGCTGTTACCTTTCAGCCTCAGATATCAGACCGTAGTCGGAAACTGCTGTTATTTACCGGTCCGGTCCCGGTCCGGACGCAAACGGTAACTAATGAAGCGGGACACCGTTGCTCTGGAACAGGCTAGATAGAAGCCGTTTATTTCTTTGGGGGGCGTGTATGATGGGGACCGTGTGTGTGTGAGCACGCGCACGTACTTGCGTGTGTGTGTAAGGAGAGAAGGGGTGTGTGAGCGCGGAGCGGGGAAGTGTTGGAGAACCGTAAATTAAAAATAAGGTGTCTCGCCCAAAAGTTTTGGAGTCTTTCTTAACTCACTCTGGAGGCTGAGGGTTCAGAACGGAAAAGTGAACCCCGAGGAAATCTCCCGTGCGTTTCTGAATACGGTCGGAAAAGAGAAGTCATCACGCAGGAAAGGTTCAACACTTGGATCAAACTGTTAGTACAGCACGTCTGCAAACACTTCCTCATTCAAAACTCTTAGAGAGCACATAAGACGGCCGACCAACCTTCCTTTTTACTCCCCCGCGCATCCCCTCAGGAGCGCCCAAGGCAACGCCTCCTCCCATCGCCGCCTTGCCTCCATGACAACCGCAGTCACACAAAAGTCCGAAGGAGGTCCGAGGAATGCGGAAATACTGCTACGTAGTCCTCAGAACGTCTACGTTTGATATTTTAAGCATTGTATAGTGTAAATGCAGAAATCAGATACGGGTCACTTTTAAAAGATGATGTAAGCGGGTCATCAAAGAAATCGGATATAGTCAGAAAATCGGATATGAGCATCAAGACCTGCAGTGTAAATGCGGCCATAATGACCTACTGATTTATTCCTCCACCAATAGTAACCTAGGTATTGTCTGCCATCTTGTTTTGAGTGTAATTTTTTGTGTTAAATTAAAAATGCATGGTTGCGTGTGCAATGTCGTTTTTGCAGCATCAGTTTTGTACAAAGTTACAGAAACGGAGAGATTTTTTTTTGTTTTTCCAAGATTTTAGCTAGAAGGTAAAATTACAAATATAGATGATTAACTTATTAATATCTTTATCATCAGATAAACATATTAATATATTGCATGTACAGAACAATATTAGCTCTTTAACATCAAAGATGTCAACGGAGACACCTAAAAAACACACTTTCTTTGGCATACCTTTACTCTTCCACCTGCTGATGCGATCAATGTGAATCCGCTGATAATGATGCAAAGAAAAGTGGCTTTTTTATGTCGGCTTTGAGCCAATACTTTACTAACGTAAAGTGTTGCATAATGGCCACCATAAGCGACCTTTGTCTGCGACAGAATCTGTTGATTTACGTTGATTGCGGAAACACTAATGTAAAGTGTTGCATATCAGTACAATGCTGTTTTTCTCTACTTCAAGAAGAGCCTGCCTGAGCATTAAATGCAGGTGGTTGGGGCACATTAGCCAAAAAAAAACAAAAAAAAAAAAAACGGAAGAAATTTACGGTGGAAGAGCCAGAACAGAAACACAAACATTTGGGCTTGAGTCCTGCATTATTTTTAGGGTAAAACCAATAGTCTGTCATCTGCATATTTAGAAGACATGGCTCAAAATGAGCTTTTTATTTGACTGTAGCAAGAGATTTTGTTGTCCCAGAGAACGCTGGTTGAAAAATCACAGGGCAGAGCTGAGTGAAAAATAAGTCTACTTTATGACAAACCTAAATGCCTGGAATGGCACTTGAACTCAACAAATCTCAAACATTTTTTGAGTAAACATTTTGAAAAAGGACTTAAAGAAAAAGTAAAATAAATTAAATCACAGAGAGAGATATGAAAAAAACCTCTCAAAAATATAAATCATCTCCACAAACAGAATGTTTTCCATTTATTATGAGAGATGTATCACAACTTACCACCCTTTATACTAGTAAAAAGATATTGCGTCTCAGTGTGAAAATAAAACTAATGACTTACTGACAAAACGTTGGAAAGAAAGAAAACTCCTGCGAGGAGCTTGATCTGTTAGTTATGTTTTGTAGCTTCCACGTGTCAACCGCAAATTGACCATTACGTTAATTAAGACAAAAGTCAGAGATGAGTACATCAGTCAGACTTTACTAACTGCGTTTTCAGTAACTCTAGAAGTTGTTTGTAACACGCTACACGTTAGCCAGGTTAGAAGCATTAGTATGTACAAAAAAGACTGATGCAGCTAAAATAAATGTTTCTGTTACTACGTGACTATGATCCAACTCTCAACCTTGTTAGTAGCATGTAGAAAAGACAGTCCAACACACCTGTAAGAGGAAATGGTCTCATACACGGGTGAGCACCTGCGTTCATGCAGATCTGTGATTCAGCATAACATGAAAAAGTGAAAAGCTTGTGCAAACAAAACCCATGCAGGCTGCGCAGATCCTGTTGATAATTTTAGAAATAAAAGAAATCAAGAGGAAAGCCAACCGCTGTTCGGCACAAACTGAGCAAATTTACAATCTAATGCCTGATGACAAGGTTAGGTCAAAAATTGTGCCCTGAAACTCTCTACAAAATATAAATTCCACACACATTCTAGAACAATACCACCCTCCAAGGAAAATCTCAGCTCTGGCCCAAAGGAAACCTAGAAACTGCACAAGTGCCTGCAGTCTTACTATTTTTTTAGGCAGCCAACTCCAGCTGCCTTTCAACAGATTTTCCCAAAAACTCAGAAAATAAAATGGGCTGTCAGATTCTAATTTTATGTTGTTATTTATCTTATATCCAAATGATAAATCTTAATGAGTCATTTAGATCTGTAAATTCCATTTTATAATTTCAGTTTCAAACACTGAAATAATGTTGTGTCACAGCAAGCTTTAGGGGGGGGAAAAGTGTGATAAAATGAGTGGGTTTGATGATACGAATCCACACAAAGTGACTGAAACCTAGGTTTTCCTACTGCCCACAAGGCTGACAGTAATTACAATGCATCATTCACATGTGCCCTGCTCGGAAATATAGAGCAGGGCAAGCTTTGCCCCAAGTCAATCCTGGGAAAGTAAAGCTTGGGACAAACAGTGAAGTCTATTCTGAGGTATGAACAAAAAGAAGAAGAGGGAAGGCAAAAAGAAAGCAATAAATTAGATTAGATTAGATTACAGTAGAGTAGATTAGATTAGATTACATTACATTAGATTAGATTACATTAGATTACATTAGATAAACTTTATTCATACCACAAAGGGGACATTTTCTTGTCTTTGGCAGCAAAAAAAGACATCCACAAATACAAACAGCAAAAAAGTAGCATTCACAGGGGATCAATTGAATTTAAACAAAAATAAATAAGTAAAAATACACAGCAAAAACAGCCGTTAAAGAACAAAATACAATAACTGAGAAACAACAACAACCGCAACAGTTTGTGAATAAACGAGTGAATGAAGAGAAAAACACCCGTGGGTATGTGGAGTGTCACTGTAACACGGTGTTGTACAGTCTGATGGTTGTGGGGAGGAAGGACCTGTGGTAGCGCTCCTTCTTGCACTGTGGATGCAACAGCTTTGTGCTGAGGGAGCTGGTCAGCAACCTCCACAGTTTGGTGCAGGGGGTAATAATAATAATAATAATGGATTGGATTTATCTGCGCTTTTCAAGACACCCAAAGAGCTTACATTATGTCCATTATTCAATCACTCCTCATTCATACTTGGTGATGGTAACTACTGTTGTAGCCGGGATCATTCATACACATTCACACACCAGTGGAGCCACACTGGAGGCAAGGAGGGTGAAGTGTCTTGCCCAAGGACACAACGACATTTTGGCTGGTGGGAGCGGGGATTGAACCATCTTGCCCCCCCCCAATAAACAGCTCACAATAGCACTGTCATCTGACAACTTCTGCAGGTGACAGTGGTGGGAGTTGTAAGTGAAGTCTAATGTGTCCAGGGTGAACAGGATAGGGGAGATCACAGTACCTTGAGGTTCCCCCATGCCGCAGACCACCACATCAGACATACAGTCACGCAGCCTCACAAACTGTGAGGTAGTTGGTGGTCCAAGCAGTGAGATGTTGGTCCACGCCTGCAGCCTCCAGCTTCCTCCTCAGCAGTGAAGGCTGGATGGTATCGAAAAGGACAGATGTGTAATTCTTATGTTTCAGAGGGAAATATTTCTTTATATTTATATAAATTTTAAAAGGCATATATCATGAAAAATCAACTTTTTGAGTTTTTAGGTGTATTATAATGTTCGTTTCTTTACTAAAGACAACCTCAAAGTGGTATTTTGATCCATTCACGCATTTCTGAGCATTCATTTAAAAATCTGCACTCTGAGCACCAGCGCCTCCCAATCCATGAAAACGAACAGGTCCTCATGAACTGACATAGAAAAGTGGGAAACCGTCCCTTCTAGGAAGAGTCTGCCCTGAAAGCATCACCTCCAGCATAAAACACACACACTTTCTCTATGGAGCTAAAACGCTTTCCTTTTATATCCACAATATGCACATCCATCGTGCAAAAGTATAGATGTTGTTTGATTCATGGGTAAAACACAGACACGCTGCCGAGGTCGGCTCTAGAGTGATGTCATGAAATGGGCGGGACCCACAAGGAGCGAAAGCTGGTGCCTCAGAGATTAAGTCTTTTTACTTCCGTGTAAGAAAATGGATTGCGAAAATAACTTATATTACATAAAAAATGTCTTCTTAAAGACTTGCCAAAGGTAATATATTATCATATATATGGATACAGTTTACCCTGAAAGGCTTAAGAAATGCATGATGTAGGCCCATTAAAGGAAACGTGAATTTATCTTGTGTGAGTATGACTTTGATTTAATTGTTCTTCCCTGTCCCCCTTAAAAAGACCATGTTCTGATTGTTCAAAATTCTGCTTGAGGGTGTCATGAACTCTTGAAGTCATAAAATCCTTCTCTGTAAGCCAAACTGTGACTCCACACCAGGCATTCACAGACGCAAATGGTTCTCTTAACGGGTTTATTTGTTCTCTCCACTCTGAAAACTGCAAATACAAACGTAAAAGAAATCTTTTGACAATGAACATACGAAGTAAACAGACAATTAAAACAAAAAAAATAAATCACTTCGTTGGCTGCATGCCGAGATTGGAGTAAGTCTCGGTGTCCTTCTCGCATCCACACGTGGTATCCTTTGCATAAATACTGTACGTGGTGTTCATGTTTCCACCCTCTCTCTTCTCTGTCCCTACATGTGCTCTAAGCACTCTAAACACTTCCAGTCTTTTCAAAATAAAATTACCTTCAAAATAAACTTCTCATTACTTACCCATCATTTATTAAACAAAACAGAAGAGACTAAGAAGTAACAGTTACACAAACAGTGGGTTTGTTGTCTTGTAATTAACTGATTGATAATTGCGTCTACTGTGCTGCTTATACTTTAGTCCTGACTCCCCTTACTGCGGGCTAAAAATGGGCCAATTTCTACAGGGCACACAGGTGGCCCACTAGAAAAATCAAGGTCGTAGGCCACTCAGGGAGTCCATAGAGCAAAAATACTCATGCACATTTTTTCTATAGGCATGATGCAGGTGACTGGGCATAGTGAACACTGTAAGCTACTGTCACACATGCCAAATTGCCACCACACTGTGACCTAAATGCCAGTTTTTCAGTAAATTCGGCAGGCGGCCACACAGCGGCACATGTAATCGGGCAGCAGCAGTCGCATTTTTACACGCCGCGTGGCAGTCACCAAGGTTGTAGGGAAAAGTTCAAATTAAATGGCAACCAGACGTTTTTTTTTTTTTTAATCGGTCAGCCACCACTCTGGCACATTTGAAGGCCGCATGGTGGCAGTTTGACTGTTAGAAATGAGAATATTGAGAATTCGTATGTTTGGGCATCTTATGGGCATCCTATGGTCACTTACATATCACCTGCACATGTGTGCAGCATCTAAAGGGATAGTGCGATCACCTTTCTAACGACTATGGTGCGGCGTAAGGGTACCATAAGACACCAACACCAGTACGTCATAAGTGCGTGTAACTGCATGTAACACTACACTTACCACAAATATGACAATGTTATGTTCCATTCCCTTAAGGTGCCTGTACGAGCCTCGAAGAAAACTGCAAAACACACCTACACTCCCCTTAAGATTTGTCCGCTTATGTATACAACCCTCCAAGGGCCCAGGCAACCCAAAACCGTGCAGCACCCGCACGGATCAACCCCTTTTATGGGTGCATGTGACTAAGGCTTTAAAGGGAGTAACACCATGACTTCTGGGAGTTATCGAATGGTTCTAGTTTGCAGTGCTTTTGTTTTGTTCATGCAACCTCATGTGTGAACAAAACTCAGTCTGAGGTTAGATTTACTATGCAGTAAAACTGCCTCTTAAACCATTTGACTGCTTTTGCCCAGTAGACTTAGACCTCCTGTTATTCTAATCTTTCCTAACCAGTAGAACATGGTGTTATGTTTTAAACACATCTCTTTTTAGGAGCATTTAAACCAGCTCTCTAACCCCTGTATTTCGTAATTAAAAATGCCTCTTGGAGAAGAAGTGAAACAACTTCGGCAATGAAAGAGAAGCCGTATACCATTGACTGCTTTTTGGGAAAACGGTTTAGCTTAATAAAACACCACAACAGAAATTTTTAGGTTTCCTTTGAAATGCTCCCGCAGAATAAAAATAGTTCATATGGTGAACGTATCGTGTAAAAACAGCTGAACAAATGAATTGCTCCAGTCTGTTTACATTTCTCCCCCCTGCACATTTGTGTTTCTGTGCACTGAGAAGATGCTAGCTTTTACCTATAAACCAAAAAAATATGTTTTGTTTGTTAGGAGATCTGGCCTCAAACATTTGACCAAGCCACAGGGGAGACACAAGGGGATATTTTTAAAGAAAAAAATCAGCCGTTGTAGTGAATGTATTTTTGGAAAGCCTTAAAGTCTCACTCTGATTATCTTTTGATCTATTTTCAAAGCTGTCCCAGTGGTCTTTTAAATATAATGATGTGGTTTTTGGCCAAAAATCAAAAAAACTGTGTCGTTTTGTAAGACAGGGTTTCTTCAGAGCAGAAATTCACCTCTGAGATGAGGCCGGGACTGTTGGTGCGGAGCATGCACGCCCTGTTGCTGAGAACTCGGAGCAGGGGCCTTATAACCCACCCAGTGTACTTTCTATGTCAAAATAAGCTCTTTTCACAATGATTTGAATGAAGAAATACTCAAAATTGCAATATTGAGTTTAATTTTCTTTATAAATGTCCTCCGTCATGAGAAAGATGCCACAAGATTATGTTAAAAATACCAAATTTCAACGGATTTGGTCTTTTAAACAGCATGACTTGGCTTGTTCAATATACCCAACAATGTATGAAACAAGCCCAACTACAAAAGCATGATAGCAACTGAAATATCAAGGCATCACGTCTGCAGGGTAGGCCTGGAAGAGGCTCCTGCTGTTGTTTGATCCACTGCACACTCACTTGTTTTCTCACTAAAAGCTTTAGAGAAGCCTCTGGGTTTTGCAGAATAAGAGAAGTCTGCTGAAGAATGCCAGGTTTTTTTTTTCTCCCTCTCTATTTCCTTCCTCTGTCTCAGTCAGTTTACTTCCTAGCCATCCTCCTTTGTCTCTCATCTTGTACAAATTGTGAGAACTCCTCAAGGCACACCAGGATGAGAACCTTTGTATTGCTGGGGCAGCATGCGTGAAAGCATTTGCTAAGCAGATTAATGGTTGCCTCAGCTTACGCTCAGATGAAAGTCAGATGTTTGTCTCTTCTCTTGTTTAACAGATACCTTGGTGTTTCTTCGTAAGGGAAGGCGGGGGGAAGCAAAAGAAAGTGAAGAGAATAATTTCTCTGTTATCTCTATGGACAATCACTTTTTCGGAGCTGAAGTGGATCTCAAGGGAGAGATCAATGAGCAGAGCCTGAAGCACAACAGCCCAGAACTCACAGGTTTCCAACTGGATATCAACCAAATAGAAGCATCACCAGAAACAGACAGGTTCTCAGTGGATATGACAAAATTCTCTCCTTACTCCCTAACTACTAAAAACTATTAAGTGTAGCACTATCCTGTGCCTTGGATTTTAAATGCAATTCAGACACTACTTTAGTTTTTTCCCCCGCACACACATTGTTTTTTTTGCAGAGACTTCTAGGAAGTTTCTAGGGCACTCAATTTGGGAAGTGTAAATAGCACCTCAAAATGACGAATGGACTATATAGTGCACTATGTAGTGAGTAATTCAGACACAACCACTGGGCTGGGTTGTGCAGGATGATCACTCAAGTGCTATGTACCAACAGAGCATGTGGCATGCATTCATAATGCGCTAAACGTGCATGTCCGCCACCTACAGTTGAAAGAGGCTTGGTCTGAAATGTCAAAGCAGTGCAAATCTCACAAATCTTGCACCAGGCTTTTTTTTTGACAGCCCTATTCCGATATAAAGGCATATAATTCTCAGTGTGTCGTATAATTCCAGGCCGGAGTTATCTGACACTGAGAATTATTTGACTCGGGACCAATCTTCTGATTGGTCAAAGACTGACCTGGTTTAATGTTCCATGGCAGCACAGAGCTCAGAAACCATCATAGAAACTTGCATGGTGACATGAGAACACGAGCGTTGAACACAGAAGCCCGAAACCCGCATACACATAGACTTTTCATTAAAAGCAGTTGTTTGAACGTGCCATGGGCAGTATGAACATGGCTTGAGGTCACTTAAATTTTTTTCGTAAACTGACACATATTTAAAAGCTGAAATGTAACTAAAAATGAAACAAAGAATGACATTTTTAGTTTCATTTTTATTCACAGAGGCAAAAGTTCCTAATGTTTAGCCTCAACTAAAAGTGCAGTATAGATTCACCGACTGGGACAAATTCCTGACGTTTTGCGTAGTCAAAGCTGACAATCCTTGCAGGTTTAGACTGAAAGTCTGATAAGGATAAAGTTTATTACATGTCAGTCATCAAGCAAACACTGAGCAGCAGGACACGCCAGCACACAAACCACAGGCACAATCACTTGAGTCAGAGAAGTTTTTCTAGGGTTTTGGACATTAGAGTCTCCCCAAAGAGCCCTGGCAAGAAAAAAGAATCCTGTTGGGCAGCAGCACAGAATAACTCGATTTCTTGCTCACCCCTCCCTCATCATTTACTCCCGCCGGAGATCTCTCAGAGATTAACTACAGATCAGCTGGGAGACAGCTCTGCAAAGAATCACTATATGGCAGCAGAAATGCACGCTGTGGATCATAGGCTCTGGAGAGACTTGTGGAAAAGAAGGAACAGTCTTTTGAAAAGGAAAAAAAACCCTGTCATGCAGGTCTAAGATTAAAGAAATTATGAAGCTATAGAAAAAAAATCTTTTTATCAAGCTTTTTTGAATTAAAAAAGAAAGGATTTAAGCCAAAACACAGATACATCTGGTCAACTAAGAAAGTTCATTTCTAGGTATGATCATCTGACTTTCTCATGATTGTAATAAAAGTTTACCCCAAAGTAGAGGTTTCACCTTTGCTCGTTCTGGCCTCTGTTTTCCATGTAATCCACATCTGGTAGTTCCCTCAAAGCAAAACATAATTCAACATAAAAACATGACTCAACGGGCAACCTTAAAATTGTAAGTCAAGGTAACAAACATGATTAGTTGTGTTAACATAACATTTTGTTGTATTAAATTAAAATATCTTGTTTAACTAATGTACTGGTGTTTTATTTTGACATATATTTGAATATATTTTATCAACACATTTAGAACTTAAATTGTGTCAAAGTCAGGTAGGGGGGTTGATGAAGGACCCAAAATGCAGAGACGGCAGGCACACGGTACAAAGGCAAGGGTTTTTTACCAAAAAAAAGATGCTACCGAGCAGGGAAACCAAGATACCAACTGTCGGGGTTAACAGGCAAACAGGGAAACAGACGGTATGGACCAGCACAGAGGAAGTCAGTGACAGACATATAAGCAAACAGGACTGAGGAGACACAGGTGAAAACATTCAGGGGAGATCAGGGGACAAGGGAAGTCAAATTCAAAACTAAGACAGGCAGGGAGAACCTTCAATCAAATTAAGTTGCAAATATTATTTAAAATAATTAAGAATACCCTAAATTAGAACTACAGTAGTTGAACACCAAGATTCCTTCATCCTTCCATCCGTTTTCTAAATCTGCTGCTTTCCTTTTTGGGCTGCCTGACCAAAGCCTGGCCACTGTCAGGTGAAGGCAGGGTACACCCTGGACAGGTTGCAAGTTTGTTGCAGGGCCACACAATCACACACTCTACTTCCATGTGCCCAACCCTCAAACAGGAAGTGATGGCCTTGGCCACTGTTTTGTCCTCTGAGCACCAGGAAGAGGTGAGAAACATAAAGAATCAATAAACAAATATAAAACTGTGATGTATGTTTCGGTCATTTGGATGAAACGTGCAGGATAACTATGAGTCATGGTGAGTTGTAGCAGACTGGTAGAAAGTAGGAAATGCTAATTTATTACATGGTTTCTAATGGTGTCCAGACTTTTATTTTGAAGATGTCTCTAGATTTAGGTATTCGGCGTCAATGCCGGCACCTGTCTGCTAACTATCCGTTGCTACAATGATCAGCCTTCATCCATGGATTTTCGCAGTTTTGATGGACCCTGATTCTGTCTGCCCTGTAAGTACATTTATCTGTTTTCCTTCCTGTAAATTTGTATTTCTGGACTCTTTTTACCCACAGGTTAGCTCTCTGTGTATGAACTGGTTTAATTTGACCTAAGATGAGTGTGTGGAGGAGACTTATCAACAGTCGATGAACCCACTGTCTGTCTAAACACATTCTTGGACTCTAGTTTGTGTAATGTCAACAAATCAATAATCTAAAGATACCCATACTTTCGTTTTTGCAAACTACCCCATCAGTCAAACAAAATAGGTTAACACATGTGTAAATACTTCCTGCTAGGTAGTGCCCTATATTCCCCTCACTACCCAACCAACTGATAGCTTAGCTTTTGTTTTTAATAGAAATGTGGGTTTTTAAAATATATCCCCAAATGGCATTTTTGGGTTGGCCAATTAGTAGTTTTATATCTAACCAGTAGTTACAAAAACATGTTTTTTCACTACTTAAGCAACATATGCTGTTTTATAATAAAGTTTGACTGCTGTGTATTTGCTGCACTTTAATTTTAAAACAATAAATGAAGATTCATGCCAATGGATTTGTGTTTGCAAAATAAAATAATAATAATAATAATAACTTGAAAATTCCAAAAATATGCACAATTTGAAATTACAATAGTTTAAGACTAACTACAATTTCAAAATGGCTTCTATGCTTATATACATCTTTAAATAGTACGCACCAATTAACTGATTGAATTTGTAGTTTTAAGTAGCTGTAATTTCAAATTGAGCATGCGTAAATTGTATTTTGTACGTTTTTTTATATTTGAGTGAACATGTGAATACCCAATTGCATTTAAACACAATTATACACAAAACGCATTGTTTGAGTTACAAACCAAGAATTATGCACACCCAAATCCAAAGTTGCACTCAAACATGCAGACCCATTTTACAAGTCAAAAATTACGCACACACAAATCCAGTAAAACTATTTTGTCTCCCTATAAGCCCATCATTTTCACGACAAGGCAAGAAGCCCAACCGAAAGTATGCCGTCATGTCTTTCTTTAATGCCTTTCTTCTGTCTATCATTCACTTTTGGACCCAACCACTAGTGGCATGCCTCAGTTGGGAAAGTGAAGAAACACGTAAAGGTGTTTGATTGCACCATGGATGAACCGGATGTTAAAATTGGCCCCTTTATGAACAAACACTAGGTTGAACGTCGTCATGTAAGCTCATGGATCTATACTGGAAAAGGCACGCAGGGAAATCTAGAAACAGAAAAATTGTGTGAAGAGATGCATTTGTTACCATGAAATTGTAATGTTTTGAGAGGCGAGCCAGCATGTATATTACATGTTCTGTCAGGAGACTGATTGGTTATTCAAACATATTCTGTTGGCTGTTACATCGGTTTGATTCAGTTCGGTTACACTGCATGCGTGGCATTTTCTTTTACAAGAGAAGAGAACGAGCTACCAGCAACCAGCTACTGTTGTAAGTTCATTCCTGGGGACAGGGAGTTATCCAAAATTCAGTCAAACATGCAACTCTGAGTCAAGGTTTATCTGAGGAGTTATATTTGCCGTGTTTTCATAAATAAATAAGGATGGAAAACCCTTTCCAGTTACAGGTTGTGGGACTCAAGCACTTTGCTCCAGCATCCTAAATCGAGCACTCTTTAAAAAATGAGAATCAATCATCTGAATGGAATAAGCATTCACTCTTAAATGAGAGTAGAGTAAAAGCTGCTTATCCTCTTCAATCTGGATCTCCTACATTTCACGCGGATTAAGTGCTGGCTTTGAACTAATGACTTTAATGGATGAATGCATTGTGCTGCAGCTGTAAGTCCTTCAATGTTATGCCATCAAGCAAAGGATAAACACATTTTCATATCTGCCTGTATCAATTTACAAAAGAAAGCTTCTTACCAGGAAGCGGCTGCTCTAAACTCCCTCCATCTGTAACGATGAAAATCTACTGTCACACATAATCAGAGATATTACATTTTGGACATACATAATTAATCAGCGCATTGGTGAATAACTTATGATTCGAGTCATAAATTATGTTTAACCAAGTCATTACAAGGGGTGAAGTCAAGAAACGACTGCTGTTCTCATATGAAAGTAATATGCTGAGCTGTATGTCTTCATTTATAAACCAAATTATCCGTGTGTTCGCTGGCAGTGCCTCACACTTAATGCAAATCTTCTTGATGCACTCCTTAATAATCTTTTTCTGTAATTTTAGACAGGTTTTCCGTGTGCACACATAGATCAAGGCAGAGTGAAGGGAGCAGCACGAGTCTGCAGGTTTTCCCTTTTCTCTCTCCTTCCAGACCACTTTTGACGCATTGAAATCCAAATTCCATTTTGCATGAATACAAATCCAGCTCCCGAGCTCTAAAGAGAAATCTAAATATTCCTCAAATGCTCATTTTCGATACACGCATCACTTGTATGCTTGATGTGCTTTACATTTAATTAAACCAGCCTGCTGATTGTGAGAGAAATTAAGCTGCTAATAAGCAACTAACATAATAGAACAAGTGAACAGAGTCCTCCTGTTTTACTCCACAACACAGAAACTGTGATACCAGAAAATCCAAACATTTTATCAGCTTGTGGAAAATGATCAGAGGAGGGTTTAAATAAATACCAAGCATCAAGCTGACTCAACCAAGCTACCAAGCTGGGAATAAGCAATGGTACTGGGGGCAATTACCATATCAATGGCGAGCAATTCACCCAGTGAGGGTTCTTAGGCAAGACTCTTAACGCTACTGCCTCCCGGGCGCGGCTTGTCTGCAGCTCACCGCTCCCCCAGGGGATGGGTCAAATGCGGAGAACAAATTTCACACACCCAGGTGTGTGACAGAAAGTAGCACTTTCTTTCTTCTGGAGACAAAATAAGGAATAAGAGGCCTTCCTTTGAGAAGATGCAGGCATGAAAACCTCCACATCTCTTTACATGCAAATGCAGTGTGCGTCTATAAAAGTGTTTTATCTTTGGGGCTGTTGTTTGCTAATCAAGAGCCTTGTGAAGGCCAGGGGACCGTTAAAAGAACGGAGGGGATAAAAAAAATGACACTTGCTGAAAGCCTCATCCCTCCTGTGATGTGAACAGACTCATTTTACAGTCTTTTAACTTTCAATCTGCCAGTCGCTGATTTTTATTTCTCCCTCTTGCTTGTGATTCTGTGGCCGCTGTTGGAATGTGTGAGTGGGATCAACGCTCAAGCTAATCCGTGTCAATAATTTGTCAAGGATTTTTTTTTAAACCATTTAAAACCGCTTATTGCCCTAGATGCTAAACTAGTTGCAGAAGTATCTGCTATCATTAAAAATTAGGGACAAACAAAGGAGTCAAAAGAACTATAATTGTTATTGCTGCGCCTTTTTTCTACTTAAAAAGGAGTTGGAAAATGTAAGTGGAATGTCTGTAGCTCTGAACTCTGTGCTCTGAATGAGAGGGAAGAAATAAATGGGTTGACTCCTTCGGATGCAGTGGATTTTCGGGTTGTCCGGGCCCATAGGTTCGCAGAGGATCGCCAAATCCTAACCTCTCACTAGTCCGCTGTAATGGCCTTACTATGCTTGACATTTAAAATGCATTAGTGCAAAATTCCTGGATTTGGGCCTCTCTTGCATGGGTTTTGCTTTATCCCATAGATGGCAGCACTAGTTATCCAACATGGCAGTGCCCCTGTTTAATTCAAGAAGGACCAAAGTCCAGAGACTTCAGTTTGCTAGTCCTCTGAAATTATAAAAATGAGGTGCTTCATTTCAGCACGGTGTTATGAACTGGTACAATCTGCAAAGTACACTACGGTGTAGCCTCCCTTACTATGCAATTAAAATCTCATTTCTGGAAAATAAACCTCTTTGGAACTGGCCCTTGAAGTAACTGATTCAATTGACTGTCATGCATGTGGTTAGGTTTTGGTACCATTGTAACTTTCACACACTTGCATGATAGGAGGGATGCTATGAGGCCAAACTGAAGGCCATGCCACACTCATTCTCACAACTGCTCTTGTGCAAATGTGCAAACCTGGAATGCAATGTGCACACATTTATCACATGGAAAGCTCTTCTGGGGTCATTGCACAATGCAAAAACCCCTTTTGCACCCTTTGGTAGGGTTAAACAAAAAAGAAAAATGCACCTACGTCACCCTTACTTAGCCTTACGTGTTGCACAAGTGTTCGCTATAACCTGTCAATTGCAGCACTTTAGAAAAGCTCACTGTGTATTCTACAACCTTGATACTTTGTGTGATCCACCTGTGTGCCTTGTACAGGTGTGCCCATTTTTTGCCTGCAGACAGCCCAGGTAGTTGTGACTAAGGCTTTGTTTCTTTCAACTCGGTGTTTCTGATGCGTTACACCGTGATCTTGCCTCTCTGCTTAGTCCCCTTCCTACCTTTGTTGCTTTTCAATATCTGTGATACTTTTTAATGTCCTCTGCATTGATCTTATGCTCTCCCACAGTTGCTGGTTTAACAGCCTGCTGCATTCTTGATTCTTGGTTTTGGCATAACTTGGTTTTAGATTATACACCCCCTTTTTTGGAATAGCTCATAACTTTTAGACACATAATGCATAATCCCCACATGTTTAAGACTTCTTTGATTTTTGTAATGTTTCTACCTCTCTCTGTTGCCCATGGAATGTGGCAAATGAGGCTTGGGATGGGCCTTACTTCCCTGTTTAATAGTTGGGCACAGAATAGAAAGAATTCTGGATTTCTTTGTATATACATTTTTTGTAATGATTTCAGTTGTTTGTTTATTTATGTATGTCTTTATTTGCAGGACTTTAACTGTATTATTTACAAGACATTTCTATCTTTAGTTGTAATTATTTGAAATGTTTGTTTAAATGTGGCTTCCTTCCTGGACGTGGCCAGCCAATTAACTCATTCACCTTCTTCTTGACCATTTTTCCCTTTCGGGGTCACGGGGTTGCCGGAGCCTATCCCGGCCACTTGGGCGTAGGCAAGGGATGCCCTGGATTGGTCGCCAGTCTATTGTAGTGGCGGCCATGTGCATTGTAGGTCTGTAGGAGCAGGGGATTGTGGGACGTGGTCCCATGATCTAATTAGGGCTCAGCAGGAGCGTTTCTTTTTGCCCATGTTTCTTTTCATATGGCAGTTTTGTTGTTCCACCTTAGTTTATGCTTCCTGTTATGTTGTTTCTTTATGTTGAACCATGAGTGTGGAAGGGAGAAAGGTTGATGACCCCTGTGTAATGTTCAATGTTGTGAGTGTTAAAATAAATGGGCTTGTTATGCCAGAAAGGAGACTGCACTCTCAGCTGCTCTTTCTGCCTCCTCCTCACTGAGACTGTTCGGAGTCGTGCGGTGTATGGGACACGGACAGTTCTCCAGCACAGCCAGATTGATTGACAGCTCAACTGGTCGACTGCTTGGCTCCCGAACTTCCCGCTGCAAGTGACGTACCTGCTGTACGTTACAATATTAAATGGCAAAAAATGAATGTTGAGGTGACATTGATTGGAACCAACTCCGCCTAATTCTACAATGATTTCAAAAACAAAATTTACAGAAATATTTATGTATTTATTTTTCAGGGAAACTTATGAGCCAACTTTTGTGACAAAAAAAGTGCCCCTAATGCTACATAAAGCTACTAAAGCTGAACCTGAGTGTCAGTTTGTTGCTAGTTTTTTTACAATGCAGCTGCCACTGTGGGCTCACAGCAACTAATTCATTTATGAAAGCTGATGTCTCCAGTGGCTCAGGTCTGCCCATCTTTCAGCCTTGCTGTTTCCAGATCTCTGTTGCTGTTTACTTTCAGAAAGAAAAGAACAAAGTCTGAAAGTGGATCATTACCGTGCAGAAGAATGTCCTGGGGCCTCATTTATAAAACTTTGCGTAGGATTTGCGTCAAAAGTGGCGTACGGATGAAACATAGGATATGCGTACGCACAGAAATATTCAGATTTATAAAACCGTGCGCACGCACATCCTACACATCTTTCCCTTAATAAATCACAACCAATTCTAAATGTAGCGCAGCTCTTGCGGCTTCATGACACGCCCATAGTTGCCCATAAATAGTCCGTGAAACGCCCACAAATTAATATTCATTGATTGCGAAATCATGGCAAACACAGAGAGGAAATCAAAAAAACGTAACTTCACTCAATGTGAAGTAGAAGTTATCGTTGGCGAGGTGGAAAAGAGGAAAAAAATGTTGTTTGGAGGGCACAGTGTGGGCATTACTAATGCCAAAAAGGCACTTAAGTGGCAAACGGTGGCAGACTGCGCAAATGCTGTAGCCTCACAACCTCGGACCGTGGCCGAAATAAAAAAGAAATGATCCGACATCAAAGTCGAGGCGAAAAAACGTCTAGCGCTCCATTGCCAGAGTGTGTCTACCACGGAGGGGGGGGGGGCACCGGAACTGACCCCTCCTGATGAGAGACTGGCGGCAATTATTGGGAAATCCCTTTTAAGTGGACTGGGTCACCGACGCGCCAAATGCACCGGGTGACACAGGTAAGAGAAATAATTAAAATGAAAGCTGTCAAGTCACATGTATGCAGGCTACACAATTACAGTTTATTAATATAGAACAATTTTATTTTAGTTGCTGGGTGTTCCAGCGGGGCCAGTGGTTACGATGCTAAAGCTGAGCAGCCGTCTGGACCCAGCGTCTCCACGGCACGCGGCTCTCAACCCTCCAGCAGTGGACGTGTCCTCACCGATGCAGTCCTTGAAATGCAGAGGGAAGTCATTAGTTCAATCAGAGAGGTGGCCAAGGAGTTGGGCGAAATCAAGACTGCCCTGACTGAAATAAACTGCACTATGAGGGAATTCTTGAATAAATAATATTTTCCACACCTCTTGTTGTTCTTTACAAGCGACGCGTAACTTCCAAACGCTCGTGCACAGCAGCTCGAATGCGTAGGGATGGGGTTCAGGGTCGGGGCCAACACAGCAATCGGCGCCAGGGGGTGAAGGCATGTTTTTAAGCTGTGCCACATTGTGTAGCACAGCACATTACAGCACGATCTGGCACACACTGTCACTTTCACGTGTTTCTTCCATCTGCCGACGGTGTCGCCATTTGTCATTTCACTTGTTTTGTGCGTACGCCTGGGTCAGAGCTTGCGTGAAGAACCGCACATTTTCCCGTCAAGTTTGCTTTTTATAAATATCAATTATTGCGTAAAGAGCGGCGTATGTCTTCTTTTCTGCATACGCAACGTTTATAAATGAGGCCCCTGGTCTCTGAGGTTTTGAAGCAATCTAGTTATTGCAATAGAAGTACTAATGATTTGTTTCCTGCTGCATGTCTTGTTGGTCACCTTTATTTTTACAATGAATGCTTTCACTCTTTTTGATAACTCAACACCAACGAGATCAGAGGGGAAGTTTGTTTTACCCGAAGAACATTAATTGTCTTTCCAGATAGGATTCTTTTTTTTGGGTTTAATGATCGGTGGATCAAGCTGAGGCAGAACTACACAGAATTTGGCCTCAAAAAAATGTCCAATTCACAAGTGGCATTGTATGGCCAGCATGCACTATGTGCCGTCAGCCAAGTTTCCTTTTCCATATTGTGGCAAAATTGCCAAATTTCACACTTTACCACAGCACTCCGAAGGCCCTGTGGCCATCTCATAATAATTTCAAAACTTGCTTTGAATATCACAGACATGTGCATTTTTGGACTCTTTAGTAGATTTCTTATCCTATTTTTTTTAACTTGTCCTGTCAAACAGCTGGGCAGGCAGATGAGAACTGAAGGCCTCTTGTGTTGGACATATTTTACTTTAACAACAGGGGTTATTAATCTTCAGACAGACCAGAGGTATGTATGAATAAACCCCTTTTGTAATCGAGGCCAAACTTTATTTATTTCAATCATATTTGAAAATCTTTTGTGTTGGACCGGACGGAAAAGGAAAGGAGGGAAGAAGAGAGAGAGGGATGTTAAAGGGGGGGGTGATAATAGG